>WOXC01010565.1:600000-900028 GCA_011680675.1 Gymnobelideus leadbeateri
AAATCAGGTATAAAGTTGTGAGGAACACATTATGTTCCAATTCAATAATTCAGTTTGTATGGGCCTAGATACTGTTTAAAGCTGTATCACCACATTGCTGAATATTTTTGTTTTTAAACTTAGAACCTCCAAATATTATCTACCATTTAAAGCTAAATATTTAAACCATTTTCTGAAACAAAAGCAAATATAATTGTGTTAACAGAAAATATCTGAACAACAAAAACACGCACAGTAACAGTACTTTCATTTTATTTGAATTTTTTTTCTTTCCAGGGAAAACATGCATTTTACAGTATCTGTAAACACATCAATATGTTTACACTGATTTATGAACTCAGTACATTTTGGAATGTTGGAATACTCATTAGACCCAATGCAATATGCAACAACAGCAAAAAACGGAGGAATACATTAGATTAGGACATTTTATGGTTAAAAATACTCATAGCAGCAGCTTTTGAAAGATGATTTTATTAAATCAAGTCATTGCACTTGGTCATTTTATTGCTACAGCAAAACAAGGCCATTTTATTATTGTTTACACCATTTCTAATTTTAACTGATTGTCTTATTCTGCTCATCCATTGTAAGCTTTCATGTGGACAAAATGCTTAAAAAAATTTGGAGCACATTTCTTTGTGCTATGATCACAGTGAAAAATATAGAAAATAAATTTGTAAGACATCAGGCCTACTTTTCTATTTTCATCATCAGAGAAATCTTAATAGTTCTAAAGAAAAAAAATACAGGCACAACAAATATTTTTAAAATTGGGAGTGTTCATTTTTGATACCTTCAGGAAAGTAAGTGAATACTGAATCAATGCATTACGTTTCAAAAATTGTAGCATACTGGTATATGCAGTAAATCTCAGATAATTCATCATTTTAATAGCCACTACAGTTATCACACAGTTGACTCAAAGTTTGTGCTTATGGGCACATTTAAAAAAAATTAATCAACGCATGAAAACTGCACCCCTTTTCAGAACGTAAATTCCACATTCCTACATACAGTATTTCTACATACAATAACATGATGATAATAGCTCTCACAAAGAGGAATTTCTAGCAATGTCCTGTTACATACCAAAACTGTACTGGTGAATTGCCATACTGAAGGAAGATTTTTCTTCTTTAAATGGAGACAAGTTGAGACCATTTAAGGCAATTGCTTTTCTTTTCCTTATCTATTCAAGAAGGAAGTTAGGGAAAGGGCAGCTAACAGATACCAGGGACTTCCCGATTTATTTTTTGCAAGTCTCATACTTAAAAAAAGTTTGTCATCCTGATGTATTATAATCAACATATGAATGATCTTAACTACTAGCAAACCAAGGAAAGAATATTTAATTTCTCAATTTCTTCCCAAGAAGGAGAAGGAAAAACTTTCTTAAATGTACTTCTAATGAAGATGATTCCTAGAATACAAAGAGCTTAACATTTTCCCCTTTAACACTGTCATCAAAACTGAGCAGGAAGAAGGGGTGTTTGGGGAAAAGGTCTGGGTGCCAAAACAAAACAAACAAACAAAAACTTCATTTGCTTGGTCATTTAAAAAATGAACATGGAATACTGGTACCTAATTTTTATTAGAGGTGATTTCACTTGGGACAGAAGTATATAACCTTCATAATGAGGCAACACATACAACCGAAGATCAGCTACCCCAAAAGTAGTATCATGTATTATTTCAATATCTATATGAATCAGTATATTGATTATCCTGTATTGAAAAAAAAGTTTCACTTTTACAAAATTAAACTGTAAAGCAAAAGATTGTATTGAGTTTTAATTTGAAATAAAAAAAAAATTCAAAACATTCTGGCACACAGACTGCCACCCCACAACCCACAAGTCTTGTAATTTCATACACTGCAAATCCACTGACCATTTCCTATAATGGAGCTAAGCCCTAAACTGTTGCATTGTTTGTTAAAAGGCATTAGTTACCAGCAAAATCCAAAAATCCTAGGCAGGACTATGTTCATATTTTAAGTTTTTGATATATTAGTGAGATATATTTTAAAATTGTGTCAAGGCTGACAAATTTAAAAGGAGCTGTTTGCTAACCATGTGATTTATGAAAATGTAACTTTGAAAAGGGGTCTTATTTGGTTTAATAACAAATGTGACACTATGATCTGTGAAGTAAAATGGTATTTTTTATAAAGTCAGTATCTACTCGACAATTCAAAATAACTCCAAAAAGTTTCTTAGTTTAATCAGGTAAATAATATTTCTTAAATTTAATATTTACATGATGAGTTGACTGCTCTGAAAGTAGGATCTCATGACAAATTTCCTAAAGATTTGAATTTTGTTTTATTAAGAGTATTTTAAAAGGGGGAGGATTTAAGTTATAAGACCATAGGCTAAGTAATATTTGAATCTACAAAATAAGCAGAGAAATACAGCAATAAGGCTGGTGTCTGCATGTTAAATGTGCTGCAGTTTCTAGGCACAATGAATTGAAGGACAGCTTTCTGGCCTCTTAGCTCTGACAGATTTAAGAAAATCTTATTCTTTTAAAAATATACTTAAATGAATGAAATATGGTTTAATAAATTCCTTTTATGAACCCTATAGTGCAAGTGGCATGAAATATTTCAGCTATCACATTTATTTTATTTCATAATCTGCACATGTGATTGATTCATCTGATTTATAGCTAACACATTCCTATTTTGTCACCCAAATAATAAACAGCACTGCAGACATATAGGCACAACAGTGTAATCTTGGGTAGGAAAGCTAAAAATAATATATATATATATATATATATATATTTATATATATACACATACAAATATCTTATGTCCCTTTAGCACTATGGGAAATGACTACGAGTTAGTGATTATTAAGCTAATGTGTCCCTCCCATAGTCTATTTTACAGGTTACCTGGAGATATATCAACCTATTTATAGTATAGACTTCTTTAAAAATTACATTGTCAGTATTCAATAAAAATCTATTACCAACTTCCTCTCCTTTTTATACAGATTCAGTAGTATTTTCAAGCAAACCAGAAAAAAAAGAGGTTTGCAATTCCAGCACAGTAAGAAATAAGGCCTCTTTTTCATATTGGCAAATAAAATAAAATAAAATAAAATACACCATTTTCATTTTTCCCCTTCTGTAAGATATGAAAACTCATGTACTCATTTTTTTTCCTATAGCACACCAAAAATCTTTTGTTACTTGGAAGTAAACAAGTCAGTTTTCAGTTCATATTCTCATTTATGAATCCCTGGCCAAAGAAGAACACTGAGTCTACTTCACACCTCCCTCAAGTAGACAGGACTAGTTTTTTCAGCTTTTCTATTTCCACCTAAAAAAGAAAAACAGAGCATAAGCAACAGTGGCATCTTGGCTGTATTAAAGCTTCTCTGTCTTATCCCTAAGTCTTATATCTTGATCTTTTTACATTTTCAACAATGAAGATATCAGTACAGACCACAATAGTTATCAGGTCCCATATCTTAAAGCACCTGAGATTTAATTCCCATGAATATTAAGAAATAGACATTGAACCAGTGCCATGGTAAGGAGGCACTGAAAACTTGTACAAAGATTTCACACTTACAGAGGGTAAATGTTATCATAGTTCAATAAACAAGGAAGCTAGGTATTAACAGTCAGTCAAGAAGCAATAAAAAAGCTGCTAGTCTGTGTAATGGAATAAGCTTGTGATTTTAGACTGATTCCCTCCCTCACCCTCTGAGTTAGCCACTTTCTGCAGAGAGTGGGAGTTGATTAGAGAAGAAAAAAATATTCACCTTGCTTCACTGAGAGCCTATTTGTAAAGAGCCTAGTCCACACAGTTTCTTGATTCCCTTCCACTCTATGACATGAATAGAAGCCAAAGCAGAAGAAAAGTGAAGTGATCTATGAATGGGGTTTGATTAAGATGTGGTAGCATCATGAGAAGAGGCCAAGGGTTTTGAGAAGACAGGGTAGAGTTGAGATGGTTAACCAAAGGCTCAAGATAGGGAAGGGAGAAAACAGTGTAGGATGAAGGTCTGGGTAAGAAAAATCTAATGGGGGGCAGCTAGGTGGCACAGTAACACCAGGCTTGGAGTCGGGACCACCTGGGTTCGGATCCAGCCTCAGACACTTAACACATACACACACACACACACACACACAAACTAGCTGTGTGACCTTGGGCAAGTCACTTAACCCCAACTGCCCTACCCTCCCCCCTCCAAAAAGCAAAAAAACCCCAAAAAAAACAAAAAGAAAAAGAAAAATCTAATGGAAGGAATAGTGAAGATGGTGAAGATAAAGAAGAGAATAAGGGGTTGTATGGTTGAGGAAAGGCATAGTGCTCAGGTAGAGGAATTTTAGAATCCATGCAATTGAAGTAGAACCCTTGGGTGTGTGTGACATCCAGATCAAAGTGTAGGATGATCAACTCTGTGGGAGTAGAATGAGAAACTGGGAAGTTAGTGTACAGGTCACCAGAAAAGAAAAACTTTGAATAGGGTACTGCACTCCATGAGGGAAAATGCAAGATGTTCTTTGCGGAATGGGGTGGGGAGTATCAAAGTAAGGCCCAGTGGTTGGCAGATTGGGTGATAAATCTCCGGCGCTCTGCTCACTGCAGCACCTCGCCGCCCCTAGAATAGTGTGAATGTTAAAGGAGGAAAGGTAACACTCTGGAATAAAGGCTATTCTGACCCCCTGGGTAGCAGCAGTGAGGGAGGAGGGCATTTGGGTGAAGAAGAATGGCATGTACCAGGAAGGAGGGGGGAGAAAGGAGTCTTGGCGAGTGCCAGAAGATGATGAGAGGAAACAGGATAACCGTCTTAAAAGACACTGAAGGAGACCTGACAAGCAAAGAGAAGACACTTAGGTATGTCTCTTTACATGCTCTTTCCTCTCATAGGGTTTCCTTTAAAAGAGAAAACAGCTATTAAGATTCCTAGAAAACTTTGTGTATGTGCTGACAGAATGTTTTTATGTGTTGTTATATATTACTTTGTATGAAAAGTTAGAGAATCTTAAGGTGGTTTTGAGCTAAAAACATGTAACACAGCTGTTAAAATGTTACGGATTGCTATCAGGGGAGTGTCTTTATTACGTGAGGCAAATGATCATATGGACTTTTTGGTTTTAATTTTAATATTTAGTGTTTTTTGTCTTTTTATAAAAAGGAATTCACCGTTTTACTATCCAGTTATTTTCTTGGCCAATTATTTAATAAACCACCATGTTAGCATCAAGTAGGTAGTGCAGTGGATAGAATACCTTGAATACCTTAAAGAGAAGAAGACCCAAGCTCAAACTCAACCTCAAACACTTGCTGTGGGATTGTGGGCAAATGACTTAACCTCCTGGAACCTCAGTTTCATGATCTGTGAAATGATCCTAACACCTGTCTCACCAGGTTGTCATAAGGATCAAAAGAAATAACACATGTAAAGGATTTTTCAAATCTTAAAGCATTATATAAATGTGAGCTATTCAGTATACTTATACTAGTCAGAAATAATCTGTCCTTCATCTGGACATCTATAGCACTATTATTTTACCCAAGGTATTTATCACACTCTTTTAATGAATTATAATCATTTAAATGCATCTTTTTTCACTTCTAAAACTAGACACCTTATGAGAATAGGAACCAAGTCTAGCAAAGTACTGTGTCCTAAAATCTGCTGAATTGAATTTTTTTATAACAAAAACTTAAAATTTTTTATGTTCATGATTTTAAAAGTTACACATTAATCAACAAGAACTGAGGAGGTGCCTCTTACATTAAAGATACAAGTACAAAGAATGGAATAATATCTACTCTTGAAGTTTACACTCTACTAAGGAAGAAAACAAGTACCCGTAAGTATATACATAAATATAAGAAAAATAAAGTATTAGCAGTTGGGGGATCAAGAAAGGATTACATAACTTAGTAATATATTTATATTTTCTTTGCAACTGATTTCACTAGAAACATATGTTTAGTTAAATGAAAAATGGATGTTAAGAAAACAGGACCCCATGAATATGCTAATGCTTTTATTCCACAGTTCATGTTTTTCCATTCTCTCATAAAAAGATTTTAAGCTAAATTAGTTTTTACTTATTTATAAATCTATTCAGCTAACCAAACTTATCAAGCACATACTGTACACCCTAAGTGAAACAACAAGCAAGATATTTTAGATAAGTCCTAGTGCCTGTTTCTTAAGCAGCTTATAGTATATATAGTCTCTATAGGTGATATACAGAAAATTATATGACTAACACAAAACAACACATTAAGTGTATAACAGAAAACCAAAGGACTATGTGAGATCCATGCTAACATCTGAGTTGGGCTTAAGAGGACAGACAGAAATTTGGGGAGTTTAAGGAAAGTACTTTAGGAAAGTATGAAATTTATGTTATGAGATGCCAAACAGTTCGGTTTGGCTGAAGTAGAGAGTATGAGAAGGGATTCATTATTTAAAAAGGCTGGAAAGTTCATTAGACTCCATACTATGGAAGACTATGAATGCTAAGGTAAGTTTCTAGAACTTCACTTGGTAAGCAAAAAGGAACCACTGAAAGATTTTTAGCAAAAGAATAATCACCAGATATACATATAAGGAAGATTAGTTTAGCAAACACTGGGAAGGATAAATTGGATGAGAAGAGAGTAGAGGCAAGAACTATTACTACAAATCTATTATAATTGTCCATTTTGTAATGAAGGAAAATATGGAAGGACTTAGCATTTGAGAACACGATGAGATAAATATATAGAAAACATTTTTTTTTTCACACACATATATTCTGTTTCCTAATTTACTACTAAAGGAAAGGACCAAATTTTTCAAGGACATTTTTTTTCCTCTCTCTCTTCCCTCTCTCACATGATTTTACTGATAAAGTAGATTGCCAATCAAGAAATTCCCGTCACCACTTCAAACAGACAACTGTTTTCCAATTTATAGTCTTGAGAGATATCTAGAAGCATTGAGAAATAATTTGTCCAGGGTCACACAGTCAGTAAGCATCAAAGGTGGGGTATATTTGACTGAGACTCTCTATCCACTATCCATTATGCCAAGCTGCTGCTTCTGCCTCTCTCCCTTTAAAATTTTAAAAACAAAACAAGAACTCCTCTTTCAATAGTATAAACTACTATATTCTACACAATGTAGATACCCATTATGTTTAACACCCACTAATATTTTCATTCTGAGGCTTTATAATGACAAAATACTGCAGAACTGAATTACCTCTAGATTACTTCTAACTGCCTTCTCTTCTTCCAATTCTTTTCTTAGTTTTTCCAGTTCCTTCCTAAAAAAACAAAAATTAGTTTTTAGTGTTGTCTAGAAATGAAAATATTCATGTGCTGATATGAACATATTTTAAATTTCTAGTTCAAATAGTTAAACATCAGCAAAATTAATACTAAAAACCTAAAATGTGAACAAACTTTTTAATAACAGAATTAAACTTTAAAAAGTTAAAAAAATTCTTAGGAAGCTTTGAATGAAGTCTATTAATTCAACTAATATGGTCTTATTGGATTGAACTGTCAGGCTTACTCTGTAAATACTAATAGAATTTTTTTTTTTAAAGATGGTTGGGCATTTATTTCAGACACTTAAGCTTAGCTTTATTTATTTTGCTTTTCGGAGGGCAAATGGGGGTTAAGTGACTTGCCCAAGGTCACACTGCTAGTTTATTGTGTTAAGTGTCTGAGGCTGAATTTGAACTCAGGTCCTCCTGACTCCAGGGCTGGTGCTCTATTCACTGTGCGACTAATACTAATAGAATTTAATGCAAAGTTTAATAAATCAATAATCAATCCATCTACTATGCTAAGGCATATTCTTAAGTAAGAGTTACTTCTGGAGGTCTAAAAGAAGTACTTCTCTACATCTAATGTAAAGTACTTCTTTACATCTAATACATCTAATCATTTTTTTTAAAGAAAAAAATACAACTCAAATGAATTTAAAGACCGTATAATAAAAAGACAAAAACATGTTGCTCAAAATATAATAGGAGCTTCAACTAAGCTACATAAAGGAAAATATCATACAACTACCAATCGTTACACATTTAAGGATGCATCCTGCACCTTCCACTCAAGTCTAATAGCTCAGTGCAGTGCAGGCTAACACTGGGTTTTTGAAAGCTATGCTATCAGCACATAAACTCTGACATATTACAACAAGCTGGAAAGCTGTTGAAGAACGAATAGTGATGGACCTGGTGCCTATCTAACCAGGGCCTGCCTCACTCCGGTGGAAGAGGCTCATCATCAGGCGAAGAATTTTTTAAGTTATGGCAACTTCTCATGAACATATTTTAAAGTGTTGGGGTTACAAACTCTATTGGTAGAGGAAAACTATAAAAACAGATGAAATCATAGATCCTTGAAGTATGATGAGTACATGCATATATTGGTTGTTCCTGAGATAACAAAAATGGCCTGAATTTATTGATTTCAGGCTGACTCTCCTTACCTCACCTAGGCTGAGAGCTTAGCAAGTCACTCACAGACCTGCCCTTCCTGCTGGTTTGCAAAGAAGCTTTGATCCACTTGGTCTCTGACTTGGGTCCACTTGCTATTCCTAAATAGTCTAATGGCAGCTGATTCATAGGAGTTTACCATATTGGTACTAGACTTACTGCAGACACCTGATTGGCTTTAATCCTTGAGCAGCTCAGGACTCCTGAACCCAAGAGATCCACCATCTTCAACCTGACCAGGACCAAGCACATGTCACCAGGCCTGGCCAGATTTTATTAAGATTAGGCATTCCTAAACTTTTAAAGATTATCATATATTTATATTACTTCTTTTTGTCTAAGATTTTTGCCTCAAGAAGTCAAATAGGTTAAAAACATATATACTTTTGCTACTCCTGGTAAGAAATATTTCCTATGAATATCAGACAGTAAGAAGCAAGCATTTATTAAACTACTACATGCTTAGCCCAGTTTACAAATCAGAACTGCATGGTTTATACTACAAATGTTGTGGCTTTTAAAACATGTTGTTTTTCAACTACACAGTCCTTCTTCTTTCAAGAGTGAGACAAATAAAAATTGTTAGGAAGAATCAATGTTACCTTTTGAGGTAGTTTTTATAAAGTGCACCAGAAGAGAATGCTCTCAATATACCTTATGAAAAATAATGAGCAAGAAAGTCTAATAAGTACAGGGGTTGCATTATTTGAACTCTAGGGGAAAGTAAGACTTCTAAATCTACAATTAACATTTGCTAAATATTATAGAGAACACTGTATAAACTTATAGCTATACCTCCTGTTTATAAAAGACTACTGAGAACCATTTTCCCAAAGGATTAGAGCTATCTTACAGAAGTAGATAGTATCTATTCCCTACAAAAGCGATAAAGATTACCTGCAGATAACCAAAACAAGTTTTAATTTTAAAATTTTGTTGCTATAAAGTAGGATTAGAAAGAAGTGTTTTGAATGTATATGTTCTCTTACAAGAATAAAATATCCCAACCTATTTTTAGAGCTTTGGTATGCCATGAAGTAATACTCAAAGAGAAAAAGCAGCACTTACCCATGTTCCTTTTTGATTGCTTCTACAACACACAATAACTCAACAACCTGTGTTCTGAGGTCATCTAGTATGCTTTTCTTCCCATCGTCAATTTCTCCTTTTGTTTTGGCATCTACCGAATTGAGGAAAGTTGTTCTAGGAGATGGAGCTGAAGACGTTGCAGTGTACACAGATGCCTAAAAATAAAAGAGACATACAGCAAAACTATATTTTATAGTAACTACTTTAAAAACCATGTAGAGACCAATAAGCTAATTCTGAAAGGGGGGAGTTGTTTAAAGAAATGGGATCTTACTTTCTGATAAAGCAACTTAGTGTTGTATTATTACATATTGAGAATGGGAGCTTACTGATAAAACTAAGATATTAAAAAGCTGTTCACAGATGGAAATAAGAGCAAGTAACAAAATGAAGATAAAAATTATGTAATGACCTCGTATGAACAGTGATGGGAATGTTAAAGCTCAGAATTCAACTCAACAGACATATTAAGGGCTTACCATACATATTACATTATGTTAAATGTTAGTGATTCAAAGACCTCGGGGAGCTTACTTATTATTGGGATGATAGATATATGAAGCAAAATAAATGCAAAAATATATCACATTATAAAGTAATTTCAAGAGGCAGAAAGGACTAACAATGACTGGGGAAGATCAGGAAAGGTGAATTTAAGAAATCACACTTAGGTTGTACTTTTTTTTTTTTTTAAAGCAATTGGGGTTAAGTAACTTGCTCAAGGTTACACGGCTAGTCATTATTTGTGTGTGGGTGCTCATTTTCTGAGGCCGGATTCGATCTCGGGTCATCCCAACTCCGAGGCCGGCGCTCTTACTCACTGCGCCACCTAGCCACCCCTAGGTTGTACTTTTAAGGAAGCTAAGGATTCATAGACACAAAAGTGAAAAGAAAAAGAACATTCCAGACTGGAGGGGAAAGGGGGCTGTTGGGAGCCTATGTAAATAAAGACAAGGAAAGAAGAGATGGGATATTGTATGTGGGGAATGCTAAAATCTCAATTTGACTGAAACAGAGAGTATGTTAATAGGAATAATATAAAAGAAAACACAAAGGACTGTAAAGGGTTTTAAATGGAAGGCAGAATAAGCTGAGGCTGGTGAAGATAATAACAAGATTTCCTTTGGGGGATGGGGTAGTTATTTTGTTTTCTTTTGTTTTTTAACTATGGAAAAAAAAATTAGCTGTCTAATTTTTAAAAAGGGAGAGGGTTGCTGCTGAAGGTGAACAGGGAAAAAAAAAGATGATGAAGAGAAAGAGCTCTAGAAGAGAAGGCTAACCACATTTTCTTTTTTTGAAGAGTGTAATTAGTTTACCTTGATTTCAGCAAAGCATTGGCTAAGTCCATCATGACATTTTTACAGAAGAGATGGGGACATATCAGCTAGAAAACAGTACAACTAGATGATTTGGGAAATGGCTAAATGACAGGCTATTACAAAGAACAGTTACAACTAGATTCATGTTAACATGGAAAAGGGTATATGGAACATCCTAGTTATCTATCTTTGGCCTTGTAGAATTTAATTTTTTGTCAATGGCTTGGATAAATACAAAATAATATCTTTATTAAATTTACTTACAGATTTCACCCAGCTAGGAGAGATAGGTAACACATTGGATAGAGTCAGTAGAGATGGGATCCAAAAATAACCCAAACAAGAATGCTGAATTGAATCTAACATTTAAAGCCTTACAATATGTCAGGCCTTACCATAGATTTCAAATAGCCATCTTCACAAATACAAAATAAGGAAGGTATGGCTAGAGAGCTAGTTGGATGGAAAAGATATGAGGGCTTTAGTATATATAAGGTAAGCTCAATGAGTCAACAATACAACAGGGCAGTTCAAAAAAGCCCCTGTGATCTGTGGCAACGTTAAGAGAAGAACAGTGACCAAAATGAAATTCTTGCTATGATATGGCCTCATCAGAGTATATGTGGAATACTGTTAAGTTCTGTGTACTAAAATTTAAGACTGTTGGCTCCCTTGGTTGATTTTACCTTGGCTTTTTCTATTATAAGAGAAGGTTCAATGAGTGGTAGTGGAGTTAGACCTGGAAATGACTGTGATGTAGTATGAGAAGGCATCAATAAAACATTACTACAAGGGAGGAAAAAGAAAATATCTTTGAAAAGTTGGTTAATAAATCTTCTAGGATAAAGTACCTTGTAGATCATTGTAGGATAACATCATTATAAATGTTATAATTTAACAATTTAATATTGAGTTATTTCAGTAAAAATATTTTCACAAATGGAAGATATATGTTCTGGTTAATAATATTAGTTAGCATTAACATAATGCTTTAAGGTTCAATTTAGTTTCTTTTATTTTTTTCCCACTTAATAGTATTTTTTTCCAATTACATATAAAGATAGTTTTTCACTTTTATAAGATTTTGAGTACCAAATTTTTTTTCTTCCTCCTTCCCTCTCCCCTTCTCTTTCCCCAAGATGGCAATCTGATATAGACTATACACATTCAATCATATTAAACATATTTCCACACTATGCTTTAAGGTTTGCAAAGCACTTAAAAATATTATCTCATTTCACCTTTACTACAATCCTAGGACATAGGTGCAATTATCAGACCCATTTTACAGAAAAAGAAACTGAGGCTAAGTGGCTTGTCTAGAGTCACATAGTGGTAATGTGTCTGAGGTCACATTTGAACTCAAATCTTACTAACTCCAGGTCCAGAACTCTTATGACTTAGCTGTCCCTTAATTGGTTATAATCCTTAAAACAGAAAATAAATGAAATGATTTTAAAGATGAAATTTAAAGGTCATTAAAAGGATTAAAAAGCTGATTACATGAAGAAAAGGCTTTTTTAAAAAAGATGTTTTTATAGCACTTAAAATGATTCTCATTACAAACAACTTTCTAAAGATATAACTATCATGAAAATCTTCAGCAGCAGAAATCAAAGGTCATCAGTATAGCTCAGTCCCCATTCTTGCTTTTCTCTTTGCAAATGATTCCCTGCTTTGATCTGTTTTACATACAGCTAAGTGGCTCAGTGGAGAAAGTGCTAGAATTCAAATATAGCTTCTGAGACTTACTAGCGGAATGACCCTGGGAATGTCACTGATTTTCTGTCTTCCTCAGTTTCCTTCATTTGTAAAATAGGGATAGTAAAAGTACCTACCTCTCCAAGTTATCATGAGAGTCAAATGAGATAATATCTGTAAACACTATATAAATACCAGATATAATCATCATCATTATTATTATTTAGCAGAACATTTCCCCATCAGTATGAGTAAGAGTTTTACAATTTCCTTGTGTTCTATTTATCAGAATATGTAAACCCCCATGATTTAGAAAGTACTGAAAATATTGGTAATAACAATTAGTGAATAATAATACTATGTAATGAAGGCATATACATATGTAGTGTGACTATTAATGAATACTGCTCTATTTTTGCAGGGTTAATTCGTTAAATATTTCCTTAAACCTTCAGTCATTAAGTCAGTTAATTTATATTTAAGCTACTTTACCCTATACAATGCACTACAGGGTAATCAATCAATAAATCAATCAACCATAAAAATTTATTAAGTACCTACTATGTGTCAGGAACTGTGCTTAGAGGTAGTGATAGAAAAAGAGGCAAAAGACAATTAATACCCTCAAGGAGCTTACAATCTAATGGAAACAATATGTAAATAAGTATATCTAAAGCAAGCTATTTGTAGAATAAATATGCAATAATTAATAGAGGGAAACACTGGAATTAAAAGGGGTTGGAGAAAGCTTCCAGTAAAAGATGGAATTTTAGTTGGGATTTTAGTAAAAAAATTTTAGTAAAGAAGTCAGGGAAGTCAGCTGGATTGGAGGAGGGACAGCATATCAGACATGGGAGACAGAGAAAACACCCAGAGCTAAGAAGTAGGGTTTCTTGTTCATGGGACAACTCTGAGACCAGAGTCATTGGATCAAAGAGTAGATAGGAAGACTGGAAAGGTAGGACAGGTCTAGATTATGAAGGGCTCTGAATGTCAATTAAAAGTATTTTGTATTTGCTCCTGGAGACAATAGGAGCCACTAAAGTTCACTGAGAAAACACAATCAGACTTGTTTTATAAAAATTCCTTTAAGTCACTGAATGGAATACAGACTGGAATATGAAAAAACTTTAGGCAGGAGCTAGCCTACCAGTTGGCTATTGCAATAATTCAGGCATGAAGGGATAAGTGCCTGCACTTGAGTGGTAGTAGTGCCAGAGGAGAGAAGGGAGAGTATTTGAGAGGTATCACTCTCCCATATATGAACTTTATATTACCTTAATTTTAAAAATCCATATTAATTGGGTTAGTTGAATTGTATCAGAGATAAAACTTTTTTTAGATTGTCTTGTTTTTTGAGGGGGAGTGAAGAAGAGGGGAAAAGATAGTGAAGAATCCAGGATGACTTCTAGGTTGAGATCCTGAGGGAATGGGTGATTTATGTTGTCCTCTACAGTAATAGTGAAGGTGGGGAAGAGGAGAGAGGTATAGTGGGAAAGTACCATTTTGGACATCTTGAGTTTATATATATACTAGGCATCAAATTCAAGATATCTGAAAGGCAGCTGAAGATGTGAGACTGGAAGTCACCAGAGTTTGAATCAGGATAGGTAGATCTGAGAATCATTACAGAGAGATGGTAATTAAGTCCACAGGAACTAATGAGACTACCAAGTTAAGTAGTATAGAGGGAGAAAAGAGGCGGGGACCCAGGACAGAACCCTGAGAAACACCTATAATTAGAAGTTGCGATCTGGAAAAGGGTCCAACAAAGACAGAGTATTAGAGAGGTAGGGAAAATCAGGAGAGAGTGGTGTTCTAAAAACCTAAAGAGGATAGGGCCATAGAGGCAGCAAGGTGCAGGGGATGAAGGGCAAGCCTTGGTATCAGGATAATCTGGTTTCAAGTCCTGTTTCTGATACCTAACAGCTCTGTGACCTTCAACAGTTACTTACAATCTCAACATTCTAGGTAACTTCAAGACTAGTGGCTGCAGTTGTTTCCTAATTTGGAGCCCCCTGCAATACTGCTAAAACCACAAATGGGGGGGCAGGGGCAGCTAGGTGGAGAGTCGGCCCTGGTGAGTCAGAAGGACCTGAATTCGGATCCAGCCTCAGACACTTAACGCACACACAAACAAAAACCTAGCTGTGTGACCTTGGGCAAGTTACTTAACTCCAATTGCCCTCCAAAAAAAAAAAAAACCCACAAATGGGGACACCTCTCACCAAAGGGAGGATTATAGGGGTATAAAACAGGGGTAATTTTCTTTAAAAGATTAAGATTCCATTTTTCAGCCTTTAGATTCTATAACTGTCCTGCTGTAAGGGTTATGGGATTTAAAGATCTTCCATGCTCCATTGGACTTGCTGACATAGCAGGAAGGGGTGGGGCAAGAGGAAGCTGAAGCAAAGCTAGAGTTCCAGTGGTGGCTGGTGGCAGCAGCAGCAGCGGTAGGAGTAGCAGCAAGGTAGAGGTGGAGGCGTAAACCCCTTTCTGAGCCAGCCAGAATTTCTGCTAAGGACTCTTGTTGGGGACTGCCAGGGACCGGAAGTGCAGGGGGGAGGGGGGGAGGGGGCGGAGCTGTTGGGAATATGCTTCCTGGACGCTGAGCAGTTGCTGTGAGTGGAGAGAGAAGGACCTTTGCCTGAGGTAGCCTGCTCTGTTTTGAAGGCTTAAGAATGTGGCTGGTTACTACGTTAACTACATGTGCCAATTTCATAACTACTCTGATGGCTTTGACCTTCTGGTTTTGGGACTCGGTTATTTGGTGTTTTAATAAATGTTCTAGCTTTATCCCCCATATAGAAAGCCTGGTATATTTTGTGATTAATAACCACATAAACCTATTTATAATTGCCATAGGCATTGTGAATACTGCATTGTTAATATACCTGCCTCTTAACCTGATACCAAATGCCAGAAATTACAATAATGTTGATCTAGCATAATGATTACTTTCAATAGCAGCTTACCTTTTTAATTTCAGCTGTCTTTAATTTGGCACTTTCTTCCTCACCTTTCTGAAACTTCAAGGTTTTTTCTGGACTTTGAATTGGCTACAAAATTGAAAGAAAACTTAATTATAGAGGCATAAGAGAAGAGAAAAGGGCAAGAGGTCCTTGGACAACTCCACCCTTCCCCCAAGATCATTTATTCTCTTCTACAGTTAACATTCTTATTTCATTAGTGTTAAATGCATAAAATAAACTAGCTATGCTAAACCAATTACACACCTACCTTGAAGCTAAAAATAAGCTGGTTACTGATGATAACGAGTTTTTCTAATTACACACTTTAAAGCAAATGCAGTGGTGAAGAACATATATATAAACAAGATACCAGACTAAAAATGGATCATGGTGTAGTGGATAGAACAATGGACTAAAAATAGGGAGATGTAGATTTGAGTCCAATTTTCAACATTTTCTATATGTCTAATGTTGTGCAAGTCATTTTACTTCTATTACTCTCAGTTTCCTTATCCGTAAAATGGGAATAACAGTTACACCACTCACCTTACAGGATTGTTTAGTAAAGTGATCTAAAATGTATTAAATGTACTAATATGTATAAGCTATAAAATTGTAAGTTATTATTACATGAAATGAGTTAAGATTATTTTCAAATGATCATGAGATTTAGAACTAGAAAGAAACAGCACAGAAATGGTACCTTAACATTAAAGCTACACCCCACATACATATTCTGGGAATTTTCAGGAATAGCGTGCTTCTCTCTCACTCTGTGCTGAGGGAATAAAGTTGAAGTGACTGTTTTTAAAACTCAAGGCAAGATGGGTATTATGTATATTACCAGAAGTTCTGAATCAGAAAGAATACTCTTTATGGCTGAATGTGTAGAGTACACTTCTTAACTCCTTTTTCCCACCTTGAAACCTTCTGATGTTATAAGAACTGTGTTATATTCGCCTTTAGGTAAGCTTCCCCAACTCTTGAGTTCATTCTAGACTAGTGGAAGTGGATTGACGATGATGATGACAATAATGTTACACAAATGCTGCCATACAAGTCTCTCAGAGCTTATATTTCAATCCTTTTATTCAACTACACAAAGCTGTTGGTTATTTTATCTGCCTGCACAGTCTACCAAGCCTATATGTATAACTTTTTCTGCGCTTTTTTGGGGGAGGGCAGGGCAATTGGGGTTAAGTGACTTGCCCAAGGTCACACGCCTAGTCTGAGGCTGGATTTGAACTCAGGTCTTTCTGACTCCAGGGCAGGTGCCCTATTCACTGCGCCACCTAGCCGCCCCTTATGTAGAACTTTTAACATAAAGGAAAAATAGCACAATGGCAATGTGAAAGATGAGAAAAATGAAATAACATTTATCTATTTGGTGCTATAAGGCTTTAAGGTACCTTATACACATTATGGTATTTAATCTTCACAATAAACTTCATGCATTATTTCCATTTTTTAAATAAGGAAACTGAGAAAAATAATGAAAAAAACCTGGCTACTTATCCCAAGTCATAATTACCTCATAAAATTTATATTCAAATTTAGATATCTTGACTCTAAAACTGGTGCTTTACTCATTAAACTGTAACTAAATTACTTATTCTTGCTTTGCTCTTTCAACACACAAGTCTCTGGGTCCCATTGCTCACATGGTTATAATTGGCTTTGTGTTTTTTGTGGGGAAGAGGGGGAAAGAGGAAAGACTGAGAGGAAGACTATAGCAGGAGTTCACTCTGATTGCTATTTTCACGTTTACATTTTCTAAGCAATTTGCTGTTTAAACTCTGTAAATAACTCACACTATGACCTCCATTGAAGCGACCAGGTAACCGCCTTCCAGGCATCTTCGGTCTATTTGCAGTAAGATGTAAAAGGTTTTCGGAGGAAGCTATGTCATCAAAATTTACAACATCTAGAGGATGAAAATAAGTATACAGATCATTTATCTTACTAGACATGAAAGCATATTAGTAAAAAGCAAATGAAACTTGTTTTCCAAAACTATAAACTAAAAGTACATTACATTTAATCACTAACAAAGTTATACTGTATTTTTCATATGCATTTGGAAAATAAAATAATCTCTAAAGATAAATTTTAATTTCTGATATAATTCAACTAACCCAATATAGAATTTTCTAATTTAGATAATATAAAGTTCATGTACAGAAGTAGTATTTAAAAAAGTAGTTTTTGGGAAAAAGAACAAGTCATGTAAATATGGAACTACAGCTACTTAGAAATAGTAGCATAAAAATTGTGGAACATATTACATTCTTATTTTGTTAAAAACAACAACAACAACAAAAGCCAAACAAAAGACAAACACAAAACCAAAAATACACACAAAAAAATCAGGGGTTATTTTTTAAAGTGAAGCATTAACTACTATGTATCTTAAAACAAAGGAAAATATGGATACAAGAAACTCATTTAAAATACCAGTCATAATTTCATGTTGACACTTACAAATGTAGTTATGTATAACAGTGTACTTTGACATAACATTGTTTCTCAGTACAAAGAAAAAGCCTAAATTGTTCTGTGTTGTTCTGTTCAGTGTGATACAACTAGCATTACAATTAAGCTCTCAACATAGATTATAAATTAACTGAGCAACTGCAATACTTGCTATACTACTATACCCAAGGGTCTGAAATCCCAAGACAAGGAGAATATGGAAAAAAGCAATACAGAACATCATTTTATCTGTCACTATTAAAGCTGGTGAAGCTTTGACCTCATTCTGTAGTGCCTGTTTTTCCTATGGTTTACCCAGGATACGCAAGACTTTATTCATGCCTCATGCTGTTCCTGAGGGAACCCTGGGTCATTCAAGTATGGATAACTTAGTTTATCCTTCTAGATTTTTCCAACCCGAGTGATCCAGAACTAAGCTATAGATAATGCAGTAGACAGTTTTGGGTTCTCTCAGATCTGGATCCATACCCTCTCTCCTTAGCCCCACCCTAAGTCCCAAGTAACATTTACCATAAATCTTGGTAATTTTTCATTAGATGCGTCATTTGTTCTATACATTTAATTTCATTTTTCTAAAGCATTCTAATAATTTATTGCATTTTAACCCAATATCCACAGCCCACTCTAGCTCTTACCATTTTGTGTGTGTCTGGGAGGAAGGGAGAATTTAGAAGGGTTGAATGGAGCACTAACAATGTCAGTTTATACTAACAGTAATACTTTTCATCTGAATAATATTTATCACATTTCCAACTTCATATTCTGATTATTTTATGTTTTCCATCCTGGGTACCTCACTCAATATTAATATTACAAAACAGGCACTTTAATATCTCTTTATAGTTTTTTTTTGATTTTTTTAAATAATTGTCTGCATTCATATGTAAGAAACCATATGCCATGAAACTACATACTGTAAAAAAAAAAAAAAACCAAGCAATTTGTTGGGGGTATTTATCCTCAATTTTTTTTTTAATCTTCAGTCAAGATGAACATATAAACATTTATATCTATAAATTCCATTGCCAAATAGAGATGCTATATATAAAAAGAAAAGTATTTTCTCTATTTGGAAAGTATAAATCTGTTTTTACTACTACTAACATTTTTTGTTAAGTAAAACCAAGGTAACTAACTACAATCAATCATTTTGGAGGTATTGTTTTTGAATGCATATTTAAGCAATTAATAGAAAGAAAAAAGAAAAAATGGTAAAAGATAAAGGAGGGGAAAATGGAAGGACAAACAAAAAATAAGATGAATTTTTTAACATTGCACACCATACTCATGAAAAACCATTTTTCATATAACCAACAATAATACTCAAGCTCTCTCTACAGCTGAACAGTCTTAACTTAGCAACTTCCTTGTTCTTAGGTTGTTTTTTCTTTTAAGTACACCCTAAACTCATAAGATATATTAAGTCTATACTTAATTAGAGCAGACTATCATATATTTAAATCCTTAAATATACCATTTAAATAAAATCCTTTTGAAGAAAAATCCTTCAAAAATATTTAAATCTTTCAGTTTTGGTTATGGGTAACAACAAGTTTGAATTAGATTGCCCATTAATATAGCTAGTATCAATCATTTAAGTACTTTCAAATGACCTAAATTTCTGTTTGGCTGCTCAGGAAGACAAGGTAGAAAGTAAATCATAGTACAACAACCAATGTTTAAGGAAAAATGACTAGAAACTTTATATGATTTCAAGATTGTAAAGATTTATAGATGTCTGAAAATTATATGATTTTTTTGTCTACTATATAGAAATGCTTCTGAAGAGATTTGGTTTTTTCATGAAAACCAAAAATGTTAGCATAAACATCGATAGACATTAATTTCATAAAAAGACAAGTCTACACATACCTATTTCTATTGAGTACACCATTTTTTTTTAATAGAATAGCGTCTTACCAAAATGGAGAAGGGTAGGGTAATTTCCTGACACGTAAGAAGGGAAACATGGCAAACAGGATAGGAAACAAAATCTGGAAAGAAAAGTCAAGGATAGGAATGTCTAGAAAAAAGATTCTGAACCCAAAAATTATTTTACAAAGCAGGAAAAAGAAACATTGGTAGAAGGAACAGCATAGCTTCAATGATTCAGCATATTGATTACATATGGTATTACATATTAGGCTTAAATAAAAACTTTTTTTATTTGAATTTTATCCTTTTGATTATTAAATAAGCCTGCTTCAATAAACTACAGCTAAAGGTTCAGAAGTATATAAATTTAGATAAAGAATAAAGATGGCTTTAAAACATTGATTTTATTGTTTAAGAATACAATCTGATACAGACAAATGTTGGATGGCTATAATATGCACTGACTGTGAAATTTCATGGTATTAGAAATTTTGTATGACTAATTCTATATGTTTCTTTTTTTCTTAAAAGTTGCTGATGTCAAGAGACCTAAAAACCTGGACAGAAAAATGGACTGTCAGTTATATATTTTCAATGAAATATGCTCATGTCCCATATGATAATCTCAATAATAGAAAATTCACAAAAATAAAGTCAAATGATTATTAGATACAGAAACTTTAGTGTTACAATGTCTACTCACATGTACCTGTCATGGTTTAAGTTCTGTGAGGTTATATAGTGTTCCCTTTTATGTATTAAAAAAAAAAACTTCTATGGTACCTACCATCTTAATAATATGATTATATTGGGGGGTGGGGTGGGAATCACAGTAAATGAACAAATAAGACTGAAAAGGAGATTGATTTATTTTCTTTACTTGACACAGAAATACTGTAAACAAAATGCCTGTGTCCGTTCAAAGCTATCTTTTAAATTTGGAAGACTTTTCTGAGGGAAAAACCATGAAGTACTTACTGCTGATTATGAAAAAACACATACAATGCAAACAATATCATTATTTTAACTTTTAAGAATTAATATTAGATTTTCCTCCATATTTTAAAGTAAATGGAAAGCAATACTATTCAATTAAAAATACAACCTCTTAGTAATATCAGAGCCATGAGAGCTCTCTAACAAACTTCCATAAATGGCATATTCTATGTGTTTGAAAAGGAAGTGGGAACTATATGTTTAAATAGATTTATATGCTGTTAGCAACATATAAAATGGAAATAAATAATGGAAAGATCTGTGATTTCATCAGTGTGCAGAATTCTAGCTGTGGAAAGCCATCTATGTCTGGAGAGTTGACTGGGACACAGGAAATTTTAATAATCTGCTTACACACATAGCTAGTGATCATCAAACACAGGATGTGAACCCAGATCTTCCTTACTTCAAATCCAGTACACTATATACTAAACCAAGCTGTCTCTATATACTTCATAATACCCTAAGAAAAATATTGTGCTGCAGTGGGGGGAAAGTGAGAAAAACTAAGTATGGCATTTTTCCTAGGATGAAATGAAATATATATATATGTGTGTGTGTGTGTGTGTGTGTGTGTGTGTGTGTGTGTGTGTGTGTGTGTGTGTGTGTGTGTGTGTGTGTGTATATAAAAGACATCATGGAATAGTGGATGTAGTACTCAGCTTAAAAGTCAATGAAACCTGGGTCACTGGTATGCCACTGCACTTTTGCTTGAAGACAAACTCCCTAGAATTCTATCTATAAAGTCACAGATTTTCTTTGGTAGAGGAGTTCACACACCAGTAGTTTATTATCTGGGAAATCAAAGTATGTGTGCTTGCTATTTACTACAACTTATTTCTATATTTAAAAAAACAATGTAATACACATATATGAATGTAAGGTCTGTCTATGCATGAATTCAAGGGCTAATTCACTTAATTACTATCTGTGCTCATTGCTAAGAAGATATATTTCATAAAGGAACACATTTTTCTAGTTGCCTGAGAGCAAATTTCCACATATTAGTTATGGATATTTTCATAGATTTCAAGATTCGGAGTGGTAAGAGACTTAAAAGGCTTTCTAGTCACATTCCTTCATTTTTAAAGGTGAGGAAACAAGACTCAAGAGAGATTAAATGAAATGACTAAGTTCAAATATGTAGAAAATGCCAAAACCTGGATTCAAACCCAGATCGTGACTCCAAATCCTGCACCCTTTACATTTTCATAAAGTCAAACAGTATACCATATTTCCTAAATTAACAAGTCGCCCTGAAAAATTCTCATATCCTTGAATCAGGTGACCTAAAAAATACAAATAAAATTTGTCATGTTTGACCTAGACAATGCTTTTCTTTTTTTTCTTAAATAAACTCTTATATATGACATTACGTTACTGAAATTTCTCCTAGTATACACCCCCCCTTTCCTGTTCAGATAACAAATATTTTTAATAAAAAGAAAAATGTCAGCAAAACCAATCAGTATATCAAAGTACAATGAACTGCACCAGGGAACCTTCCTTTTCTGCAAAGGAGTGGGATGGGGATATCTTCCCATCTCTTATTTGAATCAGGATTATTCTCTGTAATTTTACAACATTGATTTTTGATTGTTTTATTTATGAATTTTTTTCCATTTGCATTATTATAGTCGTTGTATATATTGTTTTCTTGGCTTTGCTAACTTTATTCTGTATCAGTCCATGTCTTTCCACTTTTCTCCATATTCATCATGTTTGTCATTTCTTATGATACGGTAATATTCCACTACAGTCACTTACCACAATTTGTTTAACCATTTCCAAGAGATAGGCATCTACATTGCTTCAAATTCTTTGCTATCACAAAAAGTGTTGCAATAAATATTTTGGTATATAAGGGGATTTTCTTATCAATAAACTCTGGGGGCTATAAGTCTTATACTGGAATCTCTGGGTCAAAAGGTATAGATAATTTTAGCATTTGCATGATTCCAAACTGTTTTACAAAATGATCATACTGATTCACAACTCCATCAATAAAAGATAGTAATCTTGCCTAATTGTCCCATGATCCCTCCAACCCTAACTATTCCCATTTTTCATCATCTGACAAAGATTTTTGACAGAGTGAGGTAAAACCTCAGAGTTGTTTTGATTTGCATGTTTCTTATTACTAGTGATCTGGAACATTCTTTCATATAGCTGCTAACAGTACACGATTTCACTTTTAAGAACTCTTTGTTCACATCCTTTGGCCACTTTACTATTGAGGAATATGTCTTTGGTCACTGTTATTTTTTATAATCTTGTATACCAGACTTTTATCTGAGAAATTTGATAAAAATATGTATTTTCCCATAAAACTGCTTTCCTTCTTATTCTAGAAGTAATATTTTTTTTTAATATAGAAGCTTTTCACTTTCATGTAATCAAAGTCATCTATCCCTGGTTTGGTTAAGAATACATCTTCTATCCACAATTATAAAAAGTAACATCATTTGTTTCTTTTCTGACTTTTTATAGTATGATCTTTAATATTAAGGTCACATATCCATTTAGAATTTACTGTGGAAATGGAATAAGGTGCTAACCTAAGTCTAATTTCCACTGGAGAACTCTCCAGTTTTCCTAGTAGTTTTGAATCAAATAAGGAGTCTTTTCCTTATGTATTTATTTTGTCTAGGTTATCAGGTTCCACTGTTTCTGATTCTCCATTTTCTATGCTATTTATTACTGTTTCTGATTCTCTATTTTCTATTCTATTTTTTTAACCAATAGCTTAATAATAAAGCTTGAAGTTTGGAAGTACTATTCTATCTTCACCTTTATTAACTTATATTTTGCTTTTCTAAATGAATTCTGTAAAGTATCCCACCGTTTGGAAAAACATTAAAATTATAAATCAACTTTGGTCTTACTCCCATTTTTATTATGTAGGCATAGCACAGTAATGTAAAATGAATATTCCTTAAACTATGTGTTGTTAATGTTAGTTGTGTCTGACTCTTTGTGACCCAATTTGAGTTTGTCTTGGCAAAGATGCTGGAGTGGTTTGCCATTTCCTTCTCCAGATCATTTTATAGATGAGTAAACTGAGATAAACAGGTTTAAGAGACTTGCGCAGGGTCATATAGCTAGTAAATGTATTAAGGACACATTTGAACTCAGGAAGAAGAATCTTCCTGACTCCGAGGTCAGAATTCTATCTAGCTGACCATTCGCTATTTAAGTTCTTTATTTTTTCATTAAGGACTTTTGTAACTGAATCTATAAAGATATATTATTTTGTAGTTCCTTAATTATTTTGTGCATCATGTTATTATCTGCAATGTAATCTCCCTTGGATTTTGTTATTGTATAGAACTGCTCTTGATTTTTATAGATTTCACAACCTGAAACTGCTGAAGCAACTGTCTTAATTAATATCTTTGTCAAGTCTCTAGGAATTTTTAAGTCAACCATTATATCATCAAGCAGGTAGGGACAGTTTTATCTTTACTTTTCACTACACTTTAATTTCTTTCTCTTCTCTGCTAGTACTTCTAGAACTACATAATATGTTGAGTTGCATCTTAGCTTTACTTTTATACTTCCGGAAAAGCTTCTAGTATACATTCACAGCATATGATACTGGTTTTAGGTAGATGCTTTTTACGATATTTTTCAAAAGTTTCTTTTATGCCTATGCTTTGTAGGGTTTTTGTTTTAATTTAACCTTAGTATTATACTTTGTCAAAGGTTTTCCTGTTTGTGTTAGTTGATCAAGCTAATAATCATGTGAATTTAGAAGTTTTTGCTTTTTAGTATGATTCATTATACTGAGTGTTTTATGAATGCTGAACCATCTTACATGGTATAAATCCAACTTAGTCATAATGAACAAATTCTTGAACATACTGCTTTGAATGTAATCTATTTGATAGAGATTTATTTAAATTTTTTAATTGGTATTTCTTAGTGATACTGGTCTATATTTCTAATACTATTGGTTATCCTGGTTTAGGTATGAGGATTATATCTGTCTCATAAAATATGTCCAACATGGTGCTTTCTCAAATTTTGAGAATAATTTGTGTACTAACACTAATTATTTTTTAAAATTTGAAATATTTCTCTCATGAATCCAGCAGAAGTTTCTTGTTTTTGTATGGGGGAGGGAGGAAGAAGGAGGGAGAAAAAGAGGGGGTGATGGATGTGACATAGTTCCCTTAATTCTAGTTCTTCTTCCAAGACTAGATTTAGATTTCTATTTGGTCCTTGGTTATTTTACACTTGTAAAGAAATTTATTTAATTCTTTTTTGTGTTCACAGTTAGGGTGGCATATAGTTGTGTATAACAGGCTCTGAGAGTTTTATTTCTTTTGGTTTCATTGGATTTCAGCTTATTTTGTGCTGATTTGGTTTTCTGCCCTTTTCTTTTAAATCAGATTTTCTGATGATTTGTCACTTTTATTAGTCATTTCAAAGATCCAGCTTTTGGTTTTTTATCTATCATTTCTCTAGCACTTTTAGTTTACAATTTATATAGTTCTCTTCTAATTTTTTAAATATTTCTTCTTTTCAAAAAATGCATAATTGGTCAATAAATTCTCTTTTTCTATTATGTTAATGTATGTTTTTAGGGATGCAATTTTTCCCTAAGGGCTGCTTTACCTGCATTCCAGAAATTTTATTATTATTTCATTATTATAATTTTCCTTTCTATACAGATTATTTCTATAATACATTCTTTAACTCATTTATTATTATAGGCTTTCATTGCTAAGGCTCCATATGGGTATGTATGTGAGACTATGCTTTTAAAAATGTTAATTTCAGGAAAAGGGCCAAATAAATTGAAATTAAGAGCATTACTAAATAAGACTGAAATTAATTTCCCCTCTAGTTTTAAATATAACAACACTACAGCCTAAAAGAAAAATAAAAACAAGCAGAACCTAAGATATTTGGAAAAGGCAAAGTTATACTCAAGCAGTTTTTTATCCCATTGTGCCTATACATGTGTGTGTATGCATGCAATAACTATTGTAGACTTAACTACATATTAATCAACAGTCCAACATTTACATGTATTATAAGAGTCGTTTCCTTAATTCCACAGCCTTAAGCTATGGGGTGACTGAGGTATAGCAAATCAACTTACTCTAGTAATTAAAATTGTTATGTTTTTATAGCAGTAAACCCCTTATCTGTAATCTCTATTTTGGTCACATTAATTAAAGCAATTATTTAGTCACCTGCTATTCTATATTATTTGCATATTTATTTCTATTCTAAATTTTAGTTAGTGAAAAGATGCCCAGTAAAGTTCAAATGGCCTAATAACCACTCAAAAATTTACGGCATTAAAAAATTATACAGCTAGTTATTAAGACAGACTTTAAAAAAAAATAGACTTTAAAAAGATAAACTTTTTTAAAAGTCAAAGATAAAGGGTTTTTTTCCTGTTACTTAATAGTCTGGTTCATGTGATATTAAGTATATGTTTTACTTCAACTATAAATTTTTCAAAAACAAATTATACTATATAACAAATTAATATTTTTTTAAAAAAGGTGTAAAGGTAAAAATGTAAAGACAAAAGATGCCTGAAAACCTAAGGTCATTTTAAGAGACAGCAATAGAGACAGAGAGGAAAATGAATTACTGCCTTGAGAAACATGATCACATTCTCAACAGAGAGATAATAGAATTAAAAAGCAAAGTCACTGTAGGTTAAGTATACTATGAAATATCATGGTAGAATTAATCAGAAAATCTTACGTGGTCCCCGAACACTTTCTTTCTTTTTTTTTGGAGGGGGGATGGTAGGGCAATTGGGGTTAAATGACTTGTCCAAGGTCACATGACTAGTTTGTGTATTAAGTGTCTGAGGCTGGATTTGAACTCAGGTCCTCCTGACTCCAGGGCTGGTGCGCTATTCACTGTGTCACCTAGCTGCCCCAAAATTTATTGTTACATATTTTTTGGGCAGGGCAATGGGGGTTAAGTGACTTGCCCAAAGTCACACAGCTAGTAAGTGTGTCAAGTGTCTGAGGCTGGATTTGGACTCAGGTCCTCCTGACTCCAGGGCTGGTACTCTATTCAGTGTGCCACTTAGCTGCCTGTCCCTGAACACTTTCCCCAAACAAGTCATCAGAATCTGAGAAGAGTACTAGGAATAAAATTTTTAATTAGAAATAAGGATGCACAACAAAGACTCTATTAATGTACTTCCAGGAAACAGAACCAAACAAAATCCCCTAATCTATTACCTACTTCCTTGTCTTTTAAAATCAGATTATGACTTTGGTACAAAAACTCTGAAAAATGAATTTTTCAATGCACTTCAAAATTATAAGTGATTAAGGTTTACTTACATAAAAGAACATAAAAGCTAAGGTAAAAATATTTTTATAAAGAGAAAAAAATGAAAGCAGTTTCTTTCATTTAAATCAACAGCTAGTAGGCAAGTAAATTCTTTTGTTAGAAAATATCCCAAGTTTCAGTCTCTAAAATCTAGGGGTTCTAGGTAATTCTCTAAAGACTATAAATAGCAGGGGCAGCTAGGTGGCGCAGTGAATAGAGCGCCGGCCCTGGAATCAGAAGGACCTGAGTTCGGAGCCGGCCTCCGACACTTAATCTGCACAAACAAAAACCTAGCCGTGTGACCTTGGGCAAGTTACTTAACCCCAATTGCCCTAAAGGGGCGGCTAGGTGGCACAGTGAGTAAGAGCGCTGGCCTTGGAGTTGGGATGACCCGAGATCAAATCCGGCCTCAGAAAATGAGCACCCACGCATAAATAATGACTAACCGTGTAACCTTGAGCAAGTTACTTAACCCCAATTGCTTTAAAAAAAAAAAGATTATAAATAGCAGAGACCAAGCCAATCTTCACTGGTAGATGTAGGTTCCTTATTCAAGTTCCCTACATTAGCAAAATCACATCATTTTCTTAATATATCTTGCCTAGCCCTTGGTGGGAAATTTTTCAAACTTGGGAATATTCAAAAGTGTCAAGCATTTAATATATGGTAGCATATAGTTACTAAAAGAAAGGGACCAGGTTACTGTTTGAGAACAGTCTAAGAATTTAGAAAGTCAAAAAGAAATGATGAGAGAAAGCATGGTATCCACTTAAAAAGGAAAAATAAGCTGTAAAAATCCCCAAACCAAACAGTAATGTATCACGACAGTTTTTAAAAGTGTGGCACAAAGGCCAGTCAATACAAAGGCTCGTAAAGCAATAGTGAGAAGGCACTGAGTTGGGTATAGGCTATTCTATGACGCTGGTCAAGTCACTAAACCAACCTATGCCTTTGCTGTATTATGTGAGAAATGAAAGCATCATCACTTAGACTGTAATGAAGAAAAAAGGGTTTTATCTATAAATGTGCTTTTTTAAATAGTAACATAAAAGTACGAAGTGCTATAAAAGTGGTAGTAATCATATTACTGATAGAGTTATAAGAGAGCTTTCACAAGACACTGTATACCAGTGAAATATGAATCCCAGAGTTCACTTTTACATTCTGCACCTCACAACGAAACAGGAATGGAGGGGAGTGGGAAAAGGGATAGAGCATGATCACAAAGATGAATAAGGTTTGAAGATCTGCTTCTAAAATAAACAAACAGACGAATATCAGCCAGCTTATGATAAAAAGTTATGAAAGGTTACTCAAATAAATAAAAAGTCTTTACATAGTCTATTTAATCAAAGATATGAGTACAGAAAAGAAACTATCTCAAAATAAAGCAGAGAGGAATCAAAGTAGCATTTCTTAAACTGTTGTTTAGCACTGCAAAAAATGAACAATAAAAGCTGTGGAATTTCTATGGATAAATTAAAAATTAAAAAAATATGTATATATATATGTATATATATATATACACACAAAATTAAAAAATTTTAAAATATGATTCTATTCTGTCTGGGACAATTTCAGTAGTTTAAGGGAGATGTTCTCTCAAAATCCCTTGCAGCCTTACGATTAATTAGAAACACAGTATATCATCTAAAATCATCTAAATCAATCATCTGAAGTTTAGTTTTACTTTTTCAGACTACATATAAAATGAACAAATATAAGCCTTCATTACACTTTACTTTTTACACTAAAATGACAGGCAAAGATCTATAAGTCAGAAGTTTAATGATAAATACATTCACAGATTTAAAAATTATAACAGATTATTCTATTTGTTAACTTACCTATCTCTTTAGAGCTCCTTATCACAAACGAATCTAGGTCTACTGATTTTGGTCTAGTAGGTACTTGTTCAGAGTCTAACTTTGGTTTCAATACTGGCTCATTTTCTATCTTTAATGGGAAGGTAGAAACTTCCCCATTGACCCTAAAATGAAGAATCAAAGAGACAGAATGATCATTTAACATTAACAAAATAAAAAATTAAAATAAAATAATATTATTTTCATAAAGTTAATATAAACCTTTAAAAGGTAAATGATATTAAATGAATGTGTAATAATTTGTTTCTTTGGATGCCTAAGTTTAAAAATGAGATAAAAAAATTTAAAGATACTGGCAACTTATAAAAATAAAAAAAATTTGAGATTTAATTTTATTTTTTCTATTCTATAAAACTAACAAGTATCAATCTGGTAAATAATATCACAAAAGCAATAATATTTCCATTATAATTTGGGAAATAGGCACAGTAAGATTAGCATTTTGTCAAGAATAAACAGAAAACAAGATCAGTAGGGTTACTTTAAATATAGTGATATAATTAATTGTTGATGGCAGAAAAATCAACATAAAATGAAGTGACTTACTTAGAGATAGGAGGTGGTGGTGGAACTGGTTTTTCCGGTCGCTTTGGATATATCATCCCTGAGGATCTTAATAAATTGTTGGCTTTGTTAGGAGGAGTAGGTTTCTTGGGTGGTACCTGGGGAGCAGCTGGCTTTGAAGGTTTCTGTTCCAAAGTTGACTTTTCATCTACACAAAAAAAAAAATTTTTTTTAAGAAAGCAAGCATATGCAAAATTATTTAGGTTTTGAGAAAGAGAGCGCACATATGTGCATATGTTTATGTCATTGATCCTTTTCAAAGTAAAGGACAAACAGATGCTTATCTATATATCTACTTAATTATCTGAATGAGTGTGTGTATATATACATGTGCATATAACTTATGTGATATAAAAATTATACACAACTTATATATTTTATACATACACATATCTACATATACATACACATACATGTGTATGTATATGTATACATATATATATACACACACAAACATACATATACACAAAGACTATTTTTCTTGGGCCAATAGTTCAAATTCTTTAGATTGATCATGAATTTAATTTAGGAGGCTCTGCAATGTCTTAGTATTTGATATTATATTATCAAAATGCTTTCATCCGCTAAGAGGAATATCTGGAAAACTTCCACTTATCTTCCTTTATGTGCCATTATATTCAATTAGAATGCAAGCTCCCACCCAATAAGAACTACTTATTTGTATCCCCAGAACTTAACAAACTTGGCACATTATAAATGCTTTCTCAAACATTCATTCAATGATAGGGAATCCCTCTTTAGCCTGAATTTGGTGTTGGATCTCCTTCATCACAGTGATGAGTACCTTTATAAAATATGTCCCCTTTTAAAAAATTCTTTACTTGATATGAATGACCAGAGCATTATCAAATTAAGAGCTCTCTTGTTCTCCCCTTCCTTTGTAAGATATCTAGCATAATTCTGACATATGCAAGGGAGAAAACTTGGTGAAGTATTAATAATCTTTAAGGTGGTATCTTGCTTTACTGAGTCAAATGTTTTTTAAGAGTTAAAAAACAGTAAGTAGAAAGGGAGTCTTGTATTCTCAACATCTTCTACTCAAATGTGATGATAATATTAACAAAGATGTCCTTGATGTAGGGACGGATGATTCTCATTTAAAAAATTCATATAGGTAGTAAAAGAAACATACTAATCACTAGTCACCAATTTTTTTTCTTTCAAACTTTTGGGGGATAATATAGCAAGCCCAATACTTTACACCATACGTCTGGTATTATCCTCTGATACCCTAAAATCAAACCCTTATTGTGCTCAAAATTATTACCTCCAGCATAGACTTCTGCATATGCTTGATCTAGCCTAAGCATCTTTTCCCATCTTCATTTATTTTCAATAACATTTCTATTTCAAGTTGTAAAATCAGGTCTGTTAGGAGTTCAAATGCAATGACTCTACTGTACTTGATTGTGAAAAGAGCTTGCTTTGCAAATTTCATATAATTTATTCATCTTTTGTCCATTTGTTGTCCTCCTTTCACTTTCAGTGAATAACTTTGCTTAGTTGGATCTCTTACTAGACTTTTTTTAAACACGTCTTCTTTCCATTACTTTTTGATCTTTTATGACATAACATTGTTCACAATTTTCTGCCATCTTTATTTGTAAAATTTTGTATCTAAGTTTTTATTCTAAACTGGTATTGTTCTTAGCTACCACAGCGATCAAGTATTTGCTGAGTAAGGTATTTTGGGGCTGTTTCAGTTTCCTCATTAAAACAACTGATTTAGGGGTGGCTAGGTAGAGCAGTGAATAGAGCACTGGCCCTGGAGTCAGAAGGACCTGAGTTCAAATTCTGCTCTAGCTGTGTGCCGTTGGGCAAGTCGCTTAACCCCAATTGCCCTGCCTTCCTTCCTCCCTCCAAAAAGCAACGCCCCTCAAAAAACCAAAAAACAACAAAAACACCCAACTGATTTATCTATAAGAGATTTGTATGTGGTGTTCATGTTCTTTCCTCCATTTGTTTCCCACTTGTCAACCTTAGTAACTTATTTAAATAGGTCAGTTTGAACTTCTAGTTTTCTATCAAATTTGATCTTTATTCTAATAAAGCTATGGTGCCTGATTATAGATAACTGATGGAGGAATGAATTGAAATAATTAAATAACAAGCATGTTTTCATGTTTCAATTGTTACAAGTCATTTCAGTATAATGCTACAAATTTACAAAGCACTTTTCAACTATACATTCTAATTTTAAAAAATAAATCAATTAGACAGAGATTTAAGTTGTAGTAAAATTATGGCTCTAGTCTTATGTTCCCTTTAAAAATTTAGCTATGTAACATTTTTTTGTCATTTGCAGGCAAAAAAAATCATGTTAAATGAATATGAATCAAATATCGAATCCCTATTGTGAAGTCTTAACTTCATTCCTGAAACAAATATATGTCAATGTGATTAAAATCTTAACTTATTTTAAAGCTTTAGAAACACTAGAGGTAGCATGATGTACTAGGATAGTAAACCTTGAAACCAGTAAGAATAGGATTCAAGTTCCACTTGTGACACCTACTGGTTGAGTGATATTGGTCAAAGTTACTAAGTTTATATGTTGTAAATCTCTTTAGTGGCTGTACAGAGAATGAATCAATGTTGGGACAGATTTGAGGTAGGAAATAGATAATTTACTGATCTATGCAAGAGGCGATCACAACCATAGAGGTAGCTGGATGACTGGGTAAATAGAAACATACAGTAGATACTTCAAAGATAGAAATACCTGCAAGTCCTTTGGTAACTGGATATGAGGAGTGAGAATAAGAAGTATGGAATGATGCCGAAGTTGTGATTCTCAGTGACCAGAAAGAAAGTGGTACCTTTAACAATAACTGGGAAGTTTAAAAGAAGGGTAGGTTTTAAGGAATAAGGACAATTAATTGCTTTGAACAGGATGGGTTTGAGATGACTATAGGATATAGAATTTGAAATGTACATTAGTCAGTATATGCAAAAGGGTAATGGTTGACAAAGAGCTGACCCATGATAAGGATCAGTGAGTGTGAAGGAAATCTCATCATCTATGCTGTGACCCCGATGATCAGGTAGAAACATCTGGTCTTTCCAAACTGGGGAGGCGAAGACAAGGAATTCTGGTCACTGTCTTCCATGTTCACTTAAGCCTTATCTTCAGGAGGCCATTTAGAATGGGAAGGAGGGGAAGGCAGGGAGCTAGTTCTGCTTTTTTTTTCCTTTGGCCTATACCAATTTGTCTCTAGAGCTGCCTATAATAGTTTTGTTATATTTTGTCTTGATGTCCTTCTGTTTTGGTTTTTCTTTTCTACTCTAATGTTTCCTAGTCCGTGCTTTTTGCTTGCCCAAGGCCAGGGTTGCCCAGTAAAGGCCCTCAGGTCATTAAAGAAGTGGAAAATCTCCTAGGAAACTTTTATGACCTATCACCAAGGGGCAGGATATGATAAGGGGTGCACATGTGCTTCAGGTGGGCTGGAATAGCTTTTCCCTAAGAAATCAGGAGCCATCCTGGAGACACAGGCCAGGGAAATAAGGCTGAAGCCGATGCAGGTCCCTCGTTGCCTGAGGCCCTTAGAAGTGATGAGCGCCTTCCTGTCACGCCACCATGTGCCTGTCTGCTCTCACTTATCTCCTCATGACCAGGGAAGCTGTGCCCGCCTAAACCAACGCTGCATCTTTTCCTTGCTATCCCTAAGAAAACTCCTTTTAAAAACATCATGTGGCCTCGGAAGATCTCACTTTGCTCCAGTTATGAGCCCAGAACACCAGACTGCCCAAGCTAAACAAAGCTTAGTCCAGAGAAAAAAAGGAGAGACTGGAGCGAAAACAAAGGAGGGTGCCAGAGAGAGGCACGGCAGATACCCGGGTTAGTGCACATGGCGTGGATAAAGATCCAGCAAAGGAAAAAGAGAGGAACAGTCAGACAGGCAGGAGAGCTGAGGAAGAAGAGTATGGGGCGGCTAGGGGGCGCAGTGAACAGAGTACCAGCCCTGGAGTCAGGAGGATCTGGGTTTGGGTCTGGCCTCAGACACTTAACACAAAAACTACCCATGTGACCTTGGGCAAGTCACTTAACCCCAACTGCCCTCCAAAAAGAGAAAAAGAAAGAAGAGTATGATAAAAAATAAAGAGAGGAGATAATATCCAAAAGGAGAAGTCAAACACTACAGTGAGGTCAAGAAGGATGATGACTGAGAAAAAGCCACTGTATCTGGCAACTGGAGATCAGCAGTAGCTTTTGAGAAAGTACTTCTAGTAGAATAGTATTAGGGTCAAACACACTGTAGATGATAGAATTTGAACTAAGAAGGGGAAGAGGGACAGAGGATGATAATGACTGGGATGGTAAGATCTAGTAAGGGCTATTTTAAGGAATGGAGGAAAAGAGTATGTTGCAGGCAACAAGGGAAAGAACCAGAACATAAGGAAATACTGAACACTGGATATGGGGTAGAAGGCAGGGTGAGCAATCTCCTGGAAAAGACAGGAAGAGATGGGATCAAGGGTAGACAGAGAGAGGCTGGCTTAACAAGGGCCATCTCTTCATCAGAGATTAAGGTAAGGAGGAAAGAGAGAAAATTATTTCAATGAGAAGAGGGGGAGAAAGAAGGAACTCAAGGTGAATGGCTTCAATTTTTTCAGTGAAGTATTACAAAATATTGTCTGAGGGAGTAGGGATGGAAAGGGTATGCTGTGAGAAGCTTAAGTAAAGAAGGTTTGATAACTGCTATGGTGCATAGAACAGAGATGCAACTGGGGAGCAGAACAACTATCTTGTTTAAGGCAGGGCCCAGCTAAGATTAAACAGCATAATTTTGTAGTAGACTCAGGCAGCCCAGGTTTGTGACTTCTTCCAGTTTCTTCAACAACAGCAAAGGAGAGAAAGAAATCCAGAGCTAGTGTTTGGACTAGAGAACAAGGGACTCAAGAGTAAAGGATAGTACAGTGTTGAACTGGTTCAGCAAAAGGTCAAAATTGGGAATTGAAGGGAATATAGTCAAAGCAAGGGTGATGGCACAGGAAAGCACTGAACGGTTGAAAAATTGTAAATCACAGTGAAGATAAAGAATAATAAATTCAGGAGTACTAAGGCATAGGGAGAGATGAAAAGATGGCCAGAAAAAAAGAATTTCAGAATTTTTAACATGGAAGTGAATACCTGTACTTGACAGCAAGAAAAAGGGAACAGCCATCCCTGTAAGGAGAACAGAGAAGCAATCATGAGAGCTGAGCAAACTAAGAAACTGGAAAGTTATAGCTTGAGGAAATATCAGTATGTATAATGAAGTTGCCTAATATGAAGAGAGGAGTTTTCAGGTATAAAGGAGACTGTGAGACAAGCACTGAACACACTGAGAAAGAAGGAGGAATATCCTGGGGATAGATATACACCAGCTCTGAGGATATAGACTGGGTCCTGCTGAATAATGGCAATAGTGGGAGCATCCAGGAAATGGCAAAAAGAGAAGGTATAAACAGTAACAGCACAGTGAGAGATATAGTGTCATCCAGGGGGTGCCAAGTCTCAGTGAGTGCCAGAAGAAGAAAGACCAAGAAAGGGAGCGATCCTTAAAGAACAAGAAGTTTATTAATCGTAGAATAAGAGTTCCAGAGAACACAGTGCAATAAGGAGACTGATATGGAATATGACAATGTGGGGGATCAAGGTGAGTATTAGCATTAAAATGGATGGGATTGAGAGAGCCAACAGCTGGGCTTGGAAATGAGGTTTTTTCTTCAACAATCAGAGACCTGAAAGCACAAAGGCAGGAAGAATAAAAGGAATATGCTAACCACTGGGCAGAGTATTACTGGATAGAAGAATGACGAAGGCAAGTAACACAGGTGATAACAGCAGCTTAAGTCTTCTGACTAATTTTTTTTTTCTATAACAATCATCAAAAATGAGATTCTACCAAATCATAGGAGGTATCACAACTAGATCAGTGCTCTATTCTCTTAAACTAATTTAAGCTTTCCCAATCATCATAAAAATTCCCACACTAATTTTGCCAAAAGCAAACAAACAAAACCTTACCCTTTTCTTCAAACCTAGAAGAAAAATACTTCTTCTCTAAAATTGTAGGCTCAGGCTTGGGAGCTAAAAGAAAAAACAAAAGCACCAGACATTTCATTGGCTTTTTATAACTATGAAATGTAATAATTCTTTCTATACTTTATGACAAAAAATAAAACTTGAGCTTTTTAAGTAACTAAGGATAGATGGATGGCATAAAGGAATATCACTAGACCAACAAGCCAGAATGCCCAGGTCTATCTAGTGTTTGCTCTTAGCATTTAACAAGTCACTTTTCCTCTCTGGGTCTTAGTTTTCTAATCCATACAATTTTAGACTAGCTGATCACTAAACCCTCTTTCAGTTTTTTAGCATTCTGTTTCCATGAAAGTGATTTGGAATTCAAAACTTGTTCTTTAAAACTGAGTTTCACTATTCATATACATTACTAACGGCTTATGTAGAGAGAATGTAAGGAATGATATTTCTTGACAGCATATCCCACCAAGAAATAAATTATAGGGGCGGCTAGGTGGCACAGTGAGTAGAGCGCCAGCCCTGGAGTCAGTTCAACCTTTATGCACCTCTGTTTTTCTAACTGTAAATTAATGGTTTAACTTTAATCTCACTAAGCCCTGCTATAAAGAAGATCAGATGTAGCAGCAACACTGAGACAATTTGACTGAAAAGGTAGAATAACCAATAATTCAGATAATGTATCACAAAGATTTCCGGAATGTGGCTTGCATTCAAAACCAACTATGACAATTATAATCATTTCTATTTCCTTAGATTCCAGAAGCCTAATTTATAAGACCATTTCCCTCCTTTTTTTTTTTTAAAGCAATTGGGGTTAAGTAACTTGCTCAAGGTTACACGGCTAGTCATTTGATTTATGCGTGGGTGCTCATTTTCTGAGGCCGGAACCGATCCAGGGTCATCCCAACTCCAGGGCAGACGCTCTTACTCACTACGCCACCTAGCCGCCCCAATTCCCTCCTTTGTAACTGGTTTATAGTATCATAGAATTAGGGGATTCAGAGATCATCTAGTCTAAATCCCTTGTTTTATAAATAAAGTACCTAATTTTATACTGTAAATTAGTGAATTAGCATTCTGATTTATATATGAATTTCTATTAAGTTTGGCAATTGTGCTTAGTTTTATCACTGAACATTTACAGATCAGAGTATCTTAGAACTATAATAGATGTTGGAGGTCACACTGTCCAATCCATTTTCACAGAGAAGGAAACAGAGGACCAGAAGTGAATTCAGAATGTGTGGCACAATGGATAGAACACAGGACCTGAAATCGGGAAATGTGTGCTATATTCCTGTTTCTTAAAGACACTTAAAAGATGTGTGATCATGGAGAAGGCATTTAACCTCGCAAAGTCTCAGTTTTCTCACTAAAACAGTGGTAACAGTATTTGCACTAACACCAACTTTATGGGGTTGTCACGAGAAAAGCACCACATATGTTTTATTAGCATTACTAAATAGCAGAGCTGAAATTGAAACCAAGTCCATCAATCAAATTCAGTGTTCTCTCTCTTTTTAATATTTGTTGTTTGTTCTCCATTCTCAAAGAGGACCATGACATCAGGAAGGTGATGCCATGACATGCAAGTGAACTGGATTTAAGTGAGGGAGGACTGTGCAAAGTCACCAGCCTCATTTTGTCCTCCAGAGTCATCTGGGTCCAGTGCACAAGATATGGATCAGCACAACTGGAAATAGGCCAGAATACAGTGTGGGACCTTGGCCTTTCAAGCTAAGGTCTTTAACAGGTTTCAGTTTGACTGAAGCAGTGTCCATTCAGTGATTAAGGCTTAATAAAAAAAAAATAATAATAATAAAAAATTAAAAAAAAGATCTGGGAGAGATAGATCCTCAGGATTTCTGGCCAAAACAGCAACAATTGTTATTTACATTCATTCTGAGCCAATCAGGGCTCAAACAGTAACCAACTAAGGCTTGGGGTCTGGAACCAAAGTGATTTGGGGTTAAGGCTGCTCTTTAAGGAAAAAAAAATCAACCAAAAAGAAAAGGTTCAGAGTGTGATACCCTAGAAGAAGGAAGAAAGAAAAGAGAAATACACACAAATATCATGGCTTACATTACTTGAACAAGTTTCAAAATTTCAAGGACAAGATCAGATCTTTTTTGTTTTGTTAGAAGACTTAGAATGTCTAAAGGGGAATGAGGATGGGGTAAGAGAGACAAGATGTCACTGAGAAGGAAATAAGCAGAAAGGAGGGCAGAGACCACAGAAAAAAATTTCACTTTCACAATAATAGTGTTCCTGGACAAATAGAAGATATGCCTAGTACTATTTCATATTCCGTTTGGTATCTCATTTGTAACTATTAAAGACCTAAATATTAAAGATAGAAGACAAAATATTATAGGCTTAATGCCATGAAGCAAAAAGCATACACCATTGTACTTCAGAAGAGTTACCATCCATCACCAAGAAATAACATCCAAAAAGCCTCATAGTGGCAGAGGGTTAGGCAAATTTTGAAAGTATCTAACTAAAACTCTCAAATTTCCTAATTTATAAATTTTTTCAGAAATTCATTGATTCTGCTAGAGAACATGCCATTTTGAACATAAAAAATGATATTTTAAATAAATTCACATCCTATCCCTTTGTTGTTTCATACTACATACCTGGACCCTTGGAAGGAGGTGGTGGCTTCTTTGGTTTCTGTTGAAATAAATTAGTAAAAAAAACATATTAGCACATGGCCTTCTTTATAAAAAAAGTCAGAACTATTATTACCAAAATAAGGGGAAAGAAAAAAAGGGGGGGGGGGTAAGGTAGTAAAGAAAGGAGAGACAAGCTTCCTCAACTGGAGAGCTCCTAAAAATTACCAAAAAGAAGCACATTGAGAGCCTGCCAACTGTACAATTTTATCCTTGGTCAAAAATCAGTTAACGCTTTCAAAAGTTATTATTCGGGATTATAAACAAACAAAAATAGTAAAGAGGAGAACTGAAATGAGTCCTTGTTACTTTCTTTTTTTTTTTTAATAAAGCAATTGGGGTTAAATAACTTGCTCAAGGTTACACGGCCAGTTATTTTTGTGTGGGTGTTAAGTATCTGAGGCCAGAACCAATCCCAGGTCCTCCCGACTAGCCACCCCTAAATCTTGTTACTTTCAAGGTAAACATGGAATGATAAAAAATTATGATCAGATAAAGAAATACCAGAATATATGATTATGTAAGGGTAGCACCTGTGGGTGATGAAAAGCTCAAGGGTATGAACATATCAGTGGGTAGCTAAAACAGAATAAAGAAGTGGATCATGTGAACTGAGTAGATTAAGGAACTTGGAAGTTAAGGTATTTAAGGGAGTAACAATATGTAGCTGAAATGTCTTAATGAAGGGAAGAATTTGGGTAAAAAAGACTGTGAGCTAGACATTGAAGAAATGGTGGAAGAAAAGAGAAAAGTCCTAGGGGTAAGGTAGATAATGGACATCAGGATATGTATGTGACATAAATAGCATCAACATCATCAGAGAAATCACTGAATGATGGTGATAGGGGGAGAAAATGGAAGTTGCAAGTTGGAAGTTGGAAATCAAGGGATATTTTTGAGTCCCCCTCTAGGACCAGTGAATTGAGATTATGAATCAAAGTACAGCCACAACTAAAATGGGTGAACAGGTCGCCAGGAGGGATGTAGATATCAGTGAATGTCAGAAGACTGAAAGAATAAGAAAAGGATGAAGAAGTAAGGGGTTCAGAATCACTGGGATATAGAGAGTAAGGAGGTAAGAGGATCCCTGCCATTGAGCAATAAGTCCAAGTACAGCAATTATTTGGAAATGAAACTACAACAGTCTATCACTGTGCAGGACATTTCTTTTCCCACCATCCCTTTTATAGTTCATTAAAATACCAAGGCGAGACCTTGGACAAACTTAGGAAATCAACCATTTGGGGTGTGTGTGTGTGTGTGTTTTATTACCAAATCTTGTTCTCTTTCTCCCACTCACTGATAATCACTTCTATCCTATGGTTTAAAACCTAATCCACCATCAAGATTGGAAAACAACTCATGAGTCATTTACACTTGAGGTCTGATACTCATATAAGTCTGTCAATGGGTTACCTTAATCATGCATTTACACTTTAAACCTTTAAGCCTTATGAGTGGTCTCCCTCATTAGAATATGAGGGTAGGGATGGTTTTACTATATTTTATTGTTATCCCCTGTGCTTTGCACATAGTAAACACTTAAATGCTTCATTTATTCAATGCGGAATTTTTAAAGCTCTATAGCTCCTTCCTAAACTTTCTATTCTTTTTATACCTTGCTTCTAAGCATTATATAATCATGCTAGGTGGTACAAAGGATAGAGAGAGGGACCTGGAGTCAGAAAGACTCCTTTTCATGAATTCAAATTTGGTCTTAGACACGTAACCCTGGGCAACCTTGTTTGCCTCAGTTTCCTCATCTGTAAAATGAGCTAAAGAAAGAAATGGCAAACCACTCCATCTTTGCCAAGAAAACCTCAAATAATGTCACAAAAAGTCAGACACAAATGAAAATGACCAAACTGCGATCTAGCTATTCTAACCCCTACTTGTAATTCCATAAGTATAACATTCCAGTGTTTTACATGATTGCACATGTATAATCTATGTCTGTGTGCTTACCGTCTCAGGGAAGGCATTGGGAAGAAGGGATAGAATTTGAAACATAGTATTTAAAAATTGCTTTAACATATAAAACAAAACAATATAAAAACAAAATAAGTATATGTGTGGGGGTATGTGTAAGCATTTAAAAGAATGACATTCCATCTTCCCTAATTCTTTTAATTTATTACCTTTCCCCCATTCCCGAAATGCTCTCCCTCCTCACCTTTCTTTGTCTCTCAAGTTTCTCTGGGCGTTACTTTAAGAGTGAGCTCAATGGAGCAGCTAGGTGGTACAGTGAATAGAGCACCAGCCCTAGAATCAGGAGAAGCTAAGTTCAAAACCAGCCTAAGACACCTGACACACTTTCCAGCTGTGTGACCTTGGGCAAGTCACTTAACCCCAATTGCCTTGCCTTCCTCCACCTCCAAAGGCGGGGGAGCTTGAGCTCAAATGCAATTTTCCACAGCAGGCCTTCCCTGGTCCTTCTATGTCCACTATTAATGCCTTCCCACTGAGATTATCTCGCATCTACTTTGTATACATCTTCTCTGTATAAAGTCATTTGCATGTTATCTTCCCAGTTAGAATGAGAGCTCCTTTAAGGCAAAGAACAATGACATTGACATTCTTTATACAGGGTGTCCCTAATATCTGGACATATAGGCAATCTCACTGACTGTGTATATTTTCAAGAAATGAAATGAATGAAATTTTCAGCAACATTTTATTTAATTAGCATAAATGAGATTTCATAGGAAGACATGAGACACATAGGAAATCTCATTAATTAATTAAAATTAAATTAATCTCAATTAAAATTAATCTCATTAATATGGAAAATAGTCCCCAATAGCCAATTAAAGTTTTTATTCTATATGAAACTGTCATGGCTAAAATTTATGCTAATTAAATAAAATGCTGAAAATTTCATTCATTTCATTTCTTAAAAATATGCATAGATCAGATTGCCTATGTGCCCAGACTTTAGGGATACCCTGTATATTCAAAACTTAGCACAATGCCTCAAATAAAGTAAGTACTTAATAAATACTTCATGACCAATGAAAAACTAGTTAATTAAGGCATCTATATTAGAAAGCACAAATGAGTTGATTTAAAAATCACACAAGGTGGTGAAAATGTTGGCCAAGTTAAAGCTATTTTTAAAGAGCTTTGCAAACATTAAAATGCCAAATAAATGCTAGCTATAATTATTGCTGAAGTTTGGACTTGCCATGGAGCCATCAATTAAGTAAATCCTAAAGTCAATTCAAGAGAGTACCACAAGAGGGCAGTATTTCTCATTTTCTTCTATTGATTTTGTGTGCATTATACATGGCTGATAAAATCTAACCTTTTTTATTTCAAGGACTGTTTTATTTCTTTTTTTTTAAATTAAACAAATGCTTTATTAACTTCTGGTTTACATCATTCATTTCCACCAGATTATGAGTTACATTTCCCCCCCATTTTTTCCCTACCCACCACCCCAGAATAGCAGTCCCACTAGATAGCCCCTCATCCAATATGCTCTCTCCCATATCTTCTCCCATACCCCCTTCGACTTTGCCATTAGGGCAAGGTGAATCTCTGAGCCCCACTGCCTGGACATCTTATGAAACATTTAATTTTAAAACTTTGATTTTCAGATCCATTCCCTTTCTCCCCTGTCATCCACTCCCTCTGAGAAGATAAGCAATTCAGTATGTGCTGTACATGTATATCTATGCAAAACATTACCATAGTAGATATATTGTAAAAGACTGCTTATATTTCCCTCCCACCTGTCTCACCACCCACCTGGTCCATTCCTACTTTGATCCTGTCCCTCTTTGATAGTGGGTACTTCTAACCTCCCCTCTCCCCAGAATGCCCTCCCCTCCATCATCCCCCCTCTCATCCCCTTTCCCCTACTCAGGAGAGTGAGTGAGGGTAAGATATTCCATTTAGTATGTATGTGATTCTCTCCTTGAGCCAACTTCAATGGGAATATGCTTTTGCCTTTTTGCCTTCCTGTTCTTCCCCTCCCCTGCAACTACTTCCCCTTGCCTCTTCTACATGAGATAGTTTGCCCTACCCTGTCTCTCTCCATCTCCTCTTGCCACTTTCCTCTCTCACCACTTGACTTCACCCCTTAAGAATCATCCCTTCCTTGGGTTGGCTAGGTGGTGCAGAGAGCAGAGAGCCAGCCCTGGAGCCAGAAGGACCCGAGCTCGGATCCGGCCCCAGACACCCAACACACAAACAAAAACTCAGCCACGTGAACCTGGGCAAGTCACCCAACCCCAATTGCCATCCAAAAAAAAAAAAAAAATCATCCCTTCCCATCAAATTCAACCTGTGCCCTCTATCCATGTATACCTGTGAACATATGCCATGTACCCTTCTTCAATTATTTTCATAATGAGAAAGGTTTCATCAAACACAGTTATTGTTTTCCATGTAGGACTGTAAATAGTCCAACTTTGATAAGTTCCTTTTGATTTCTTTTCCTTGATTACCTTCTCAAGCATCTCTTGCTTCTTGTGTCTGAATGTCAAATTTTCTATTTAACTCTGGTTTTTTCATCAAGGATGCTTGAAAGTCCTCTATTTTATCTCTCCTGGATCTATTTTCCAGGTCAGTGGTTTTTCCCATGAGATATTTCACAGAAATTTGCCTTCTATTCTTTCATTTGTTTGGATCTGTTTAATAGTATCTTGATTTCTCATAAAGTCACTAGCTTCCATTTGCTCCAATCTAACTCTGAAGGAATGAATCTCCTCAGTGAGCTTTTGAGATTCTTTTTCCATCTGGCAAATTCGACTTTTTAAGGCATTCTTCTCCTCATTGCCTTTCTGAGCCTCTTTTTGCCATTTGAGTTAGTCTATTTTTTAAGGTGTTATTTTCCTCAGTCAGGCTGTTGACTGTCATTTCATACTTTCTTGCATCTTTTTCATTTCTCTTCCCAAATTTTCCCCCACTTCTCTTATCTGCTTCTTAAGGTCCTCTATGGCCTGTAGCCAGCTTGTATTTTCATTTGGGGCTTTTGGTGCAAGAGTTCTGACCTCACAGTCCTCCTCCATGCTTTGAGCCTCTTTGCCCCTAAAATAGGAGTCCAATGATGAACTTTTCTGTTTATTTTGTTTCATTTGCCTAGGCATGTTGCCACTTAATTACTTGATTTGGGGGCTTGTTGCCACAGTAGGACTCTGCCACCAGACAGGGGAGCTTCCGCCCAAACGTGGGGTCTTCACAACTTCCGCCAGTTGGGTGGACTCTGTAAAGCCTCCACCCACTCTGGCAAGTGGGATACCCACCCCAAACGTCCCCCCCCCCAGACCACAATCCAGATCCAGGCAGTTTAAAGCAAAAGCGATTAACCCCCAGACTGATTGCTGGATCTTCCTACAGTTCGCAGACCAGGAGCTAGAGCCACTACTGAAGCTGCAAAATGGCTTCTGTGCAGCTGTTTCTTCAGCAGCTTTTTGCCCCCAGGGGAGGAAGCCAAGTGTTCCCCAAATACTGGTCCCAAAGTCCATAGGGCACTAACCTCTCACTTTGTCTTAGGCATATCTGTGCTGATAATTCTGGAATCGCCACAATTGCTGGTGTTCTGGGGTTCCACCAGCAGGCTGAAGGCCCGGCTGCCCTGGGGCTAAAACCGCGGACCTGGCTCTGCCGGCTGCACTGTCAGTTCCCAGCGGGCTGTGCTGCCTGCTCTCAGAGCGCTGCGCTGGCCGCTCCCTGCAGGGCTGCTGGGCTGTCCTCAGCAGGAGGTTAGCTTCTCTGTGCCGTTCTGAGGGTGCTGTGGCTCCAGAAGTTGTTCGGAGCTCCCTTTCACATTGTTTGAAATTTGTGTGGGGCAGAGCACATTGGAAATGCTGTTTCTACTCTGCCATCTTCTGTTTTACTTCTTGTCTTTTAGCTTATCTACATCTTATCTAGCTGGTCCTTCCTTCTAATTCATTATCCGTGTTCACCCCCTTAATGGTGAGTATATCATCATAATTCTGTTCTAGTCCCTCTTCTCTATCTCCCCTTTGCTAGTAATCTCATTTTCTTCCACAGGGTTAAATTATCATCTCTCTGCAGACAATTCCTAGATCAGTAATGTATAGTTATGGTCTCTCTTCTTCTAATTCAATGTCCTGTAGATATCTAAAACTCAAAATATCTGAAAAAGACTTCATTGTCTTTCCTTCAAAACCTGTCATTCCTTTTCAAGATTCCAGATTGCAGTAGAGGGAATTGCTACCTTATAATCCCGTAGGTTCACAAAACTTGTAATCTCTCTGACTGTTCACCTTCACCAACCATAAACAATTAGTGTGCCAAATCTTACTGATTCTATCTCTATAACATACTGGTAGGTCACCATAAGTATTCTTATTCTCATTCTACAGGTAAGTAAACTGAGGATCTAAGTAGTGAAGTGACTTTGTCCATGGCTAAACAATTGGCAAGTGTCTAAGGCACAATTAAATTCCAGTTCACTTGACCCCAAATCCAGCACTTGTTCCATGAAGCCATGACACCTCAGCAAAATGAAAGTGATAAATGGGGGAAGAAAAAAGAAGGGAGGCAAAGAAGGAGGAAGAATTTATTAAGCATTTATCATGTGCCAGGCACTGGGCTAAATGCTTTACAAATACATTACCTCATTTGATACTTTCGATAAAGTTCTAAGGCCATTTCTGAGCTCAGATCTCTCTGACTCCAGGTCTAATCCTTTATCTACTATGCTACCTAGTTTACAGCCAATGTGGACAAACATCTAGCTCAAAAATTTCAAAATTAAGGCTATTAGTGATCTGTGAGGATATTGCTTATGATCTAACTTTTTTATTTCCATAACTGGAAAGAAAAACTTGAAATAGCACCAAATAAAGATGAACTATTTAAGTGAGCTACAACAAAAAGATGTTAGTGATTAAGTGCCCACTTTAAGAAATCTCTAAGAGAAGCTAGGTGGCGCAGTGAGTAGAGCGTTGGCCCTAGAGTCAGAAGGACCTGAGTTCGGATCCGGCCTCAGACACTTAACACACACAAACAAAAACCTAGGTGTGACCTTGGGCAAGTTACTTAACTCCAATTGCCCTCCAAAAGGGAAAAAAGAAAAGAAAAGAAAAGAAATCTCCAAAATGAATCTACGAAATTATAAAACAATTAATTGGGACATGATTATTTATGCTAAAGGATTCTTTGTGAGTGATTTGCCTAAAGTCATATAGACAGTACATAGCATAGCTGGGATTCTAACTTAAGTCTTCTTAACTAAAAATCCACTGTTTTTTTGTGACAATACCAGTAATTTGTATAGTGTAGGAGTCAGTTCTTAACCTGGGGGGGGTCCACGAACTTGTTTTTTAAAATATCTTGATATATATATACTTCAACATGTGATTTCCTTTGTAATCCTATATATTTTATGTTATGTTTTTCAAACATCAGTCTAAGATTGAGTCTGTTAGCTTCATCAGACTTCAAAAAGGATCTACAACACACAAAGTTTAAAATTTCTGACTTTATGCATTTAAATGTTTTGATTTGCAGTAACTTAATCTGCACATAACTTTTTCGGGTACACATTAGCCATGTAACATTATTGTGTAACATATTATTCTTTTAAAAAAAAGAATTTTTCCATGAAATATATATTGTGAAACATCTTAATTTCACTTGACTCTTTTCAAGGCTAAGTTCATGTTCTACCTTCTGCAAAAAGCCTTTCCAGGTTCCCCCACTGATGGTAATGTTTTTCCCTTTTCAGATTTCCTTCAGTTATTCTGCATCTATCTTGTATAAATCTATAGAAGTTTTACACTTTATCTCTTGGATGGCAATGACTGTTTCCCCCCATTTCTTTGTATTGCAAACATTTGGCATAGTATTTGTCACACAGTAAACATTAAATTTATACCTGCTATTGTTTTTCAAAACACACATTTTTTAGCATTATTACTAAATAAAATGTTAAGTTTTGTGAAAAGGATCATGTCTACTTTTTTTGTCTCCCTCACAGCACATAACATACATGGCACCAAGCAAGCATTACACACTTAATAATTAATCATCATTTATTAAGGACCTACTGAATTAATAGGCTCTAAGCTAGGTGCTACAGAAACAAATTTAAAAGTGAAACACTGACCCTGCAGTCAAGCAATTTCAATTCTACTGAAAGGTTGTGAGTTACTGAAAAAAAATACTACCTAAATGAGAAAGAGCCAAGATGGTAAATTAGAGGCAGCAACTCAGATGTACCTTCTCAATATTCCCCTTCAAGTATCTTTTTTAAAAGTCTCGAATAGAATTTTGGGGTGGCAAAGTGAATAGAATGTCAGGATAAGGCATTTTTCCAGCCTAAGACAACATAGGAGGCTTGTAGGAAAGATCTGTGACACTGGGGTAGGGGCTGGCTGGGAACTCACGCAAAAGAAGCACCAATGACAGAAGTTCTCAGGTCAGAGATGAATAGGGGGTCAGACAAACTGGTCAGAAAGAAATTACAGGGACCCTTTGCTGGCATTAGGTTTAGTTGGCACTATGTGGCATCTCTACTGACCACAATTCTGAGTCACATTTCTAGGGAGGAAGGGAGTGCTTGGGGTCCATTCAAAGGTAGCAGGGGCCTTGGTTACAGTTCAAAGGCAGAGAGGAACACTAGGACTTGTGGACACAGGAGAGGAGGGGACCTGGTAAGAGTTCCAAGATGAGTGCTAGAGCTTGCAGGTACAAAAAAGCAATGCCTTTGGATAAAGACCGGGGAGCACAGACCAAGAGAATGATAACCACACCTCTACCTGGATCAACCCATTTTGGAAGGACCAAAAACTTGAAGTCCCCTAGATCTAGCTCTGAAAACAGAAGCATGGAAAAACCCTTAGCTGCACACAGTGCCTCCTAACTCCAAAGTGAATAGAAAACAACATTAACATAAAAGTTTAAAATCTAGAAATAGGCTAGGAAAAGAAATAAAAAACAACAGCAAAAAATTTCACCATAAAGAGCTACTATGGTGGCCAGGGAAGGCCAGAAGATCACAACAAAGATGACTACCAAAAAAAGCCCTAAAAGGGGAAGGGGGGAGCAAAATGCAAAACAGGAACATGTCCAACAAGAATTCCTGGAAGCAATGAGTGGTAGAGGAAAAAACTGTGAAAGAAACAGGAGTGATGTGCAACATATATATATAAGAGAGGAGGAAGAGGGGAGGGGAGGAGAGGGGAGGGGAGGGGAGAGGACTAATAGCTTGGTAAAAGAGACACAAAAAAATACTGAAGAAAATTCACTAAAGAAAGTAACTCCTTAAAAGTCAGACTTGGGCATATGTAGAAAAAGAGGTACAAAGCTCGCCGAAGAAAATAATGCCTTAAAAATTAAAGATATTAAAATTCAAAATTATATTGAATAAAAATTAGAAAATAAAAGATTAGAAGTCAGGAGGAAGTGGAAGCCAATGACGCCCTGAGACATCAAGAAACAATAAAATATCCAACTGATAAATGGTCAATAGACATAAACTGGCAGTTTTCAGAGGAAGAAATCAAAGCTATCTCTAGTCATATGAAAAAATGTCCTAAATCACTACTGATTAGAGAAATGCAAATGCAAACAACTCTGAAGTACCACATCGCAGCTAACATGACAAAACAGGAAAATGATAAATCTTAGAGAAGATGTGGGAAAATTGGAACACTAATGCATTGTTGGTGGAGTTGTGAACTGATCCAACCATTCTGGATTAGAATTTAGAACTATGCCCAAAGGGCTGTAAAACTGTGCATACCATCTGATCCGGCAAAACCACTACTAGGTCTATATTCCAAAGACCCATGAAAAAAGGAAAAGGACACGTATGTACAAAAATATTTATAAGAGCTCTTTTTGTAGTGGCAAAGAAATGGCAATTGAGGGGATGCCTATCAACTGGGAAATGGCTGAACAAGCTGTGGTATATGAACGTAATGGAATACTATTGTACCATAAGAAATGGTGAGTAGGCAGACATCAGAAAACCTGGAAAGACTTGCATGAACTGATACTGAGTGAAGTGAGCAGAACCAGGAGAACACTGCACACAATAATAATATTTTGCAATGCCCCGTTCTATTACACTTAGCTCTCCTGAGTAATGTAATGATCTAAGACAATTCCAAAAGACTCAAGGGGAAATGCTATCCACATCCAGATCAAGAACTATGGAGTCTGAATACAGATTAAAGCATACTATTCTCTCTTTCTTTTATTGTTTTTTTTTATTTCTCATGGATTTTCCCTTTTGATGAAATCTTCTTTCACAACATGACTAATGTGGAAATATGTTTAATATGATCATATATGTATATCCTATAGCAGACTGTATGCCATCTTGGGGAGGGGGGAAAATTTAGAACTCAAAATCTTATAAAAGCAAATGGAGAAAACTAAAAATAAATAAATAGGGGTGGGGAACAATAAAATAAAGTCAAAAGAATTTTTAACAATAGAAGAAAATGTGAACTATCTCAGTGGAAAAACAACTAACTTGGAAAATAGATCCAAGAGAGATAATTTAAGAATTACTGGATTACCTAAAAGCCATGATCAGTTAAAAAGCTTAGACATCAAAATTCAGGAAAGTAAGAGGGAAAACTATCCTAATATTCTAGATCATGAGGGCAAAATAGAAATTTAAAAAATCTACCAATCACCTCCTGAAAGAGACTTCAAAATGAAAAATCTCAGGAATATTATAACCCAATTCCAGAAGTCTCAGGCCAGGGGCAAAAATACTGTAAACAGCCAGAAAGAAACAATTTAAGAATTGTGGATCCAGTTAGGAACATACAAGATCTAGCAGTTTCCATGTTAAAGAAATAGAGGGTTATGATATGATATTCTGGAAGGGAAAAGAGCAAGATTATAACCAAAAATAATCTATCCAGCAAAATTGAGCATAATCATTCAAGGGAAAAAATTAATATCTAATGAAATAGAGGACTTTCAAGCATTCCTGATGAAAAGATCAAAGCTAAATAGAAAACCTGACATTCAAACACAAGACTAAAGAGAAGCATAAAAAAGTAAATATGAAAGAGTAATCATAAAAGCCACAATAAAGTGAAACTATATTTCTAATTGAGAAGATGATACATGTAATTCCTAAGAACATTATCATTATTAAAGCAGTTAAAAGGAGTTTATACAGAAAACATAAATGTGAGTCAATTATGTTGGAATGATCTGCAAAGAATATGAAGAGACAAGAAAGAGGGACGTACTGGGAGAAGGTGGAATGGAGAAGAAGAATGAGGAAAATTTTCTACATAACAGAAGAGCACAAGGAAAAACTTCTACAGTGGAGGGGCAAATCAGGGGGAGGGTAGTAGGCAACAGTTTAACCTCACTCATCAAATTTGTTTCAAAGAGAGAAGAATATATTGACACACACTCAGTAGTATGCAGAAATGTAACTTATCCAACAGGGAAATAGGAGCAGAATGGGACAAGAAAAAGTAAGTGGCATGGCAGGGGGTGGCTCAGTTATAGAAGTTTAAAAATAATAAAAAAGAGGACAGATTAAGGAAGACAGTGGTGGAAACAAAATAGGCTTTTGAGGAGGAACAGAATAAAAAGAGAGAGGAAAAGAAACAGAAGAAAAAGGGGTGGAGAAAAATACACAGTAATCATAACTGTGAATGTAATGGGATGAATTACATTACAATTACACCCATAAAAAAGAAGCAGAGAACAGAATGTATTAGAAATGAGAATCCAACAACATGTTGTTTACATTTGAAAAAGACACACACAGAGTTAAGATAAAGGGCTGGAAAAGAATCTAAATATGATAGCAAAAATTAAAAATGGCAGGGGAAGTAATCATGTTCTCAGACAAAACAAAAGCAAAAACAGACCTAATTAAAAGGAATAATCAGGAAAACCACCTTTTGCTTTTCAAAAAAAAAAAAAGTACCATAGACAACGAAGTAGTATCAAATCTTTTTTGCACCAAGTTTCTCTGATAAAGGCTTCATTTCTCAAATATGTACTGATTATAGAATCGAGTCAAATTTATAAAAAGAGCCATTCTCCAACTGATAAATGGTCAAGGAATTTAAACAGGCAGTTTTCAGAATGAAGAAACCAAAGCTGGTATCACCCACAACCAGAAGAAATGACAAATGCTGGAGGGAATGAGGGAAAAACAAGTACATTAATGAACTGTTGGTGGAGTAGTGAACTGGTCTAACCACTCAAAAAGACAATTTGGAACTAGGCCCAAACAGTTATAAAACTGCATACCCTCTGACCTAGCCACACAAATACTAGGTCTGGACCTTAAAGATTAAAGAAAAAGGAAAAGGAACTGTATGTACAAAAATATTTATAGCAACTCTTTTTTATGGTAGCAAAGAGCTGGGAATCAAGAGGATATGCTCTTCAACTGGAAAATGGCTGAATAAGTCGTGGCATACGATTGCCATGGAGTACTACTGTGCTGTGAGAAATGACAAGGGGGAGGGAGTGGTTCCAGAGAAACTTGGCAAGACATTATGTGAACTGATGCAAAATCAAGAAAGAAGAACTGGGAGATCATTGTACACAGTAACAGCAAAGTTATTAAAAGATCAATGGTGGAAGATTTGGTGATGATCCAAGATAATTCCAAAGGACTTGTGAAGTAAAATGCTATCTACCTCCAGGGAGAGAATTGATGTGATTGCAAACTGAAGTAAAATTTTTTCACTTTATTTTTCTCACCTTTTTTTAGGGGGAGAGGGAAATATGGAAATATTTTGCATAATTTCATATATATAACTGATATTATATTGCTTCACTTCTCAATGGGTAGAGGAGAAACAAGAGGGGATAAGAGAATATGAACTAATTAATATATATACATATATATATATATATATATATATTGGCTTTTTGGAGGGCAATTGGGGTTAAGTAACTTGCCCAGGGTCACATGGCTAGGTTTTTGTTCGTGTGTGTTAAGTGTCTGAACCCTCATCCGAACTCAGATCCTTCTGACTCCAGGGCCGATGCTCTACTCACTGCACCACCTAGCCGCCCTGAACTAACTTTAAAAAAATAACATTAAAGATAAATTTATTTAAAAAAAAAAAAAGAAAAATATCACCTAAATTCTTAGTGGAACTGGAAGTCAATAGCATACTGCTTCTTAGTAGTAGAAAGAAGGCTACTACTAGAGCAGGGAAAGTAGTAGTTTTTTGAAAGGATTTAATAAAGAAAATGCCATAGAAGATTTGAAGGTTTTCTAAAATAGTACAACTAGGGGAAAAATGATCTAATTACTAATACAAAGCATGTTATAGTATAATTCTGAAATTGTTACATAACATAAAAGTTTTAAGTTTTATGATATGCATTCTCTTTCCAATTTCACTATATAATCAGTATTTACTAAAAATTCATAAAAACCTTTGAATTTTTAGACTTCTAAGTTAAGACTTTATAATAAAACACTTTTAAGTATTTCAAGAATATACTGCATAGATTATTAGTTCACAGAAAATAAGAAAAATAAGCTTAAAAAATAAGAGTATCAGATTAATCAATCAACAAAAAGTTATTATGCACTTATGTGCCTGACACTATGCTAGCTACTGAGAATATAATACAATGAATAAAGCAATCCCTATTTATCATGAATTTACAATCTAATGGAATGGGGGAAATAAGCACATATAAATACAAAGTTAATAAATATATACAAAGTAGACCAAAAAGAGAGTTTGGGGAGAGCACTAGAAAGTGGGGAGTCAAGAAAGGTTTCACATAGATGATGGTGCCTGAGGTGAAACCTAAAAGAACAGACTATTGAACAGGGGGTAATTGAGGGTAAGGAGGGAGTACACTCTAGGCATGGGGAAAGATCAATGCAAAGGCTTGGAGGACTAAAGTGCTGTGTACTGAGAAAACCAGTTTGACTGGACTGAAGAGTGTGGGAGGGGGACTAATGTCCTAGGAAGATTTTTTAAAAGGGTGAAACCAGGTTGTACAAAGCTTCAAAAGCTAAATGGAGGTGTTTATGTTTTATCCTATAGGCTGTGGAAACCACTACATAGGAATTAGAACTAGACAAGAATCCAGTACAATTCCTTTTTTTTTGCTTTTTGGAGGGCAATTAGGGTTAAATGACTTGTCCAAAGTCACATGGCTAATAAGTGTGTCAAGTGTCTGAGGCCAGATTTGAACTCAGATCCTCCTGACTCCAGGGCCAGTGCTGGAACCACTGTGCCACCTAGCTGCCCCAATTCCTTACTTTTTTACAAAAGAAACTGAAGGAAGAAGATTTTAAAGGACCTTCTCTAAAGGTAGCAAAGTAGAGTCTGGATCCTAATGTAGGTCATTAGACTGCAAATTGAGTACTCTTTCCAGGATACTTTTATGGGGAGAGAGAAAGAAAGAGATGAGAGGGCAGAGAAGGGAGAGAGGGAGGGAAGGAGGGAAGGAGGAGAGAGAGGGAGAGAGAGAGAGAATATAAAAGCACTTAACTGATACATTTTTACAAAAGTTGAGGGTCACTCATAATTTTAAAACATAATTTAGCCCTACCTTCCCCCTCCAAAAATAAAAATTTCAACAAACATATAAATCTGGCAGCTTCACATTATCATCATTCAATGACAATGCAACAACATACTCTTTTAAAAATGCTGGCAAAATATCTGTGCTTTAACTGAAAAATTTTAGTCAACCAAAAACACTTTACTTACTGGAAAGTCCTTATCTTGTTCGTGTATCTGAAGAGCAAAGTTGTCTGGAAACACTCCTTCTTTACCATTAAGTTCACCTTTCCACCATCCTACTTCTCCAGTGTCCTAAAATTAAAATAAAGGTTTCTTATTACTCAGGACAATAGTACCTGATTGAATTGAACTTTGAAAAAGAATATGCAACTTACTAATTCAGTATTTTTACTCAATTCTATCAAGTTTTTACAAATAATTGAACATATCCTGCACAAAAAATGATCAAACCTGAGACCTTCTTTTAAAAATTATTGTATTACTACAGATGGTACTTAAAGCATAACTAAAATAAGAGTTGTTTGTTTCTATTGTTTTTTAATAGGCAAATAATGCTAAATCATGAATTCACCAGACTAAAGGAAACCATTTAAGAGACAAATGAAAAAGAGTTACTCTAAGAACAAATACTTTTATCTATTTTCTGTTATTTATTAAATTACTAAAATAATTCTCAAGACCAATGTTTAAGAACATTCTTTTCAAATGTAGGAATTAGAGCTATCTAAAGTAGTTTTACCAATCTATTAGACTTGTTTTCCTCTAAAGTCCTTAAGATTAAAATTCTAAAAAAATGAATAGAGGTCATTATGAAATCCCAAAAGTTTTCAGGTAATCCATTATCCCCATACCTAACACATTCCAGACAAATAGAGAAAAGTCTTAGGTAAAACTAATCAGTAATGATGGCAGTATAAAGGTTACCAGGGTAGGAGAGAAATGGAGTCGAGGCAAGATGAAAGCAGAATATTCTGGAGACAGTACAAATGAAGGGGATGAGAAAGGTAGGTAAGTATTTAGTCTATGAAAATAGAAGGGATTATTGGAAAGATATGGCTGTGAAGGGGAATATATATTCATAAAAATAGAAAGTTCTTGTTTATAGTAGTAAATTATCTTCCTCTGACAGTGGTATTAGAGGGCACAGTAGTGAAGAAGTGCTGGCAGGTAGCAAAAATAGGTAAGAACTTAAGGTTAAGTCAAAGGCAAATCAGACAATAGATACAAATGAGTAGGACAAAGGGAACTGAAAAACAGAGAAGACAGACAGACACACACACACACACACACACTCACACACTAAAAGAGACATAAAACTACCAATGATATAACTGAAATAAGTAAATTTATAGGGCACTTTCCTTTCATAAAAAGGAAGTGTAATGACTCCCCCAGAAAACTCAACAATACATGAAGTGGTCTTATAACAACCTAAACAGGTAAATTTTACATTATTTAAAAATTCACTTCAATGATACTGGCATTCAACTCCTTTATATATGACTTTCTAGAAATGCTTCTCTTAAACAAAGCAAGGCATGAATGACATATAGAGTCCATATTTACTTTGATTCAAGAAGGTGGGAAAGGAAAATAATTACCTCCAGGAACTAAGTATGGATTGGTTAGAAGGCTTAGCTCTGCTTTTACAGCTGCTTTGTACCAATCAAGAGATAAGACGGTCAAAATCCAGAATATAGATGAAGTCCACAATATGAAGAAACAAAAAATGGTAATTTTCCACTATAGCATAGTTTTGTTTATAACATGGATTGTTTAATCTGTTAATTCATTCCATCTTTTTCTTTAAAAAAAAAAATAGAGAAGGTGAGAGAGACTAGGTCTCCCTACCTCATCAAAATGCAAGATTCAGGGTCTACTTGCGGACCCAATTCAATCTGGTCAGTATGGGTACTCTGACTCTGTTTCCAATGTCAGTTGGTTTGTCTTTCCTAAGGCAGCCTAGTGCCTTGCCCTCCACTCCTACTCCTGGGAGCTTACCATACTGATGCTGTGCAGAGACTCAATCAGTTTATCCTACTGTAGATCATAATCCCTAAACTTAAGCTATCCACCAGCCTCAGTTCTTCTTGGTAGCAGGGATAACAGGCATGTGCCACCAAGCCATTATTTCTTTTAAAATACTGTGAATTTCAGAAAGACTCATATTAAGAAATTATCCAAACTCAAACACAAATAGTATTTTCATTATTCACGATTTTGGATTAAGACCACCACAGCTATCAGATTCTATCAAATAATCAATTGTGTTATGAAGGAAAGATCATCAGTTCAATCGTTTTTCAGTCACGTCTGACTCTTCATGACTCAATTTGGGGCTTCTTGACAAAGACACTTAAGTGGTTTGCCATTTGCTTTTCTGGCTCATTTTATAGATGAGGAACTGAGGTAAACAGGATTAAGTGACTTGCCCAGGGACACACAGCTAGTAAGTATCTGAGGCTAGATTTGAACTCATGAAGGTGAGTCTTCCTAATTCATATGTCTATGTAATTTCCAAAAAAGTCATGTCCAATATTATTAGTCAATTCAGTCAACACTTACATATTTATGATATGAATGGTATTGTACTATGAATGGTAAGCAACAGCAATACAATTAAATAACAGAGACCTTTTTAACACAGCTTATAAGCTAATATAGAGCAATTCAACATGTACATTAGCATGATCAATATTAGCATGTAACAACAGCAAGGGAGAGGGTCCAGAAATTTGAGATCAGAAAAACCACTTTCAGTTGGAATGTATATACAGGGAACATGAAGGAAAGAGTACTTGAGTTGGGCCTTGAAGGAAGGGCAGCGTTTCTATCAGCTTATTTAATAAGAGTAGGGGAATCTATTCCAGGAATGTATGAGCAAAGGTGAGACAAGAACTGGCAAAAATAGTCTAATCAGTTTGGAATGTTGGTATATGAAAGGTAGTAGTGTAAGTTAAAGTTGGAGAAGTATGCTGGGGTTTGTAGACAGCTTTGAATGGCAAAATCTAGAATCTGTATGGAGGAAACAAACCAAGTAAGAGGTGAATGTTCAGTTGAGAACTACTGGGGCACTAAAGTGAAATGGCTACTCTACGGAGAAGGCATAAATATGAGAGGAAGGGCAGAGGACAAAGCCAATAGGACTTAAAAACTGATTTAAAAAAAGGGGGGGGAGCAGGAAAGTTAAGAGTCAAAAATAACTATGAGAGGGGCGGCTAGGTGGCGCAGTGAGTAAGAGCGCAGGCTTCGGAATTGGTATGACCCGAGATCGGATCCGGCCTCAGAAAATGAGCACCCACACATAAATAATGACTGGCCATGTAACCTTGAGCAAGTTACTTAACCCCAATTGCTTAAAAAAAATGACTATGAGGTTTTGAACTTGGGTTATTCGAAGGATTGTGTTGTCACCAATATTAATGAAGAAGTCACACAGAAAGGCAAGTTTTAGGGAAAAATTAGTTTGGTTTGGGATATGGAAAGTTTAAGGTAATAGTGGGACATTGAGGTGAGATATATGAGTTGAAAGGTAGAATGAAAACTCAAGGTAGAGGTGAAAAGTAGAGATTAAAGGAATCCACATAATAGGCACTCAAGAAAATCATAGGAATGGAGGAGATTGCTAAGGCAGATAGGAGAGAAAAAAAAGGAAAGAATGGGGGAGAAGAAAAGGAAAAGAGAGCAAGAAAGGGAGAATTTATTAAACACTTCCTATATTTCCAGGTACTATGCTAAGCAGTGGGAATACAAATAACAAACAAAACAGTCCCTGCCCTCAAAGAGCTTATACTCTACAGAAAAGAAAAATATATAAAGGCGAACAGGAAGGAGAGCCTGTGCCCAGATCCAAGAATGGAGTCCAAAATTCCTATGAGGAGAAAATGAGGATGTTGGAGTACAGGCTGCATGGTTTGGAACTGGTGACTAGAAAGTGAAGTGGAGAACTGGTTTCAAGTAAGAAAAGGTAGAAAGTTCATCATTCAGAGTCTAGAGTGGTTTCAGGAATGGGGTCCAAAGTTCTCTTCAGAAGAAGGTAAGAAAGATGGCCTGGGTGGAGGTCCCACGAACTGGAACTCAAAGAACCAAAAGACCGAAAGGTCACCAAAGCCAAAGGACAAAAAGTTCCAAGAGGAACAGGAGTGGACCTGTCAAATGGTAAATGGTTAAGAGAAGAAAAGGAGGATCAGGTTGAAGCTTCTGTTTCATCATTGGATCTAGTGTTAAGAAGGTCCCACTGAAATTGGAGTTCAACTGATATAAATAAGGCTATGATAATGAGTCTTCTCTTTCTAGAAATTTAGTATAGACATTGAGAAGGAGAAGATGACAGTCTGAGGGAGAAAGTCAAAAGAAGGTTTTTCTTCTTTTTATTGATAAATCCTGAACACTTTTGTAAGTTCAGGGAAAAGAATTAGTAGAGAGAGTGTGGATATTCACTAGAGAGGATGTGATTGAAGAAACAATATCATAAAAGAAATGACAGAGGGGGTGACATTAAGATATACATAGAGAAGTTTAGCCATGAGGGAAGAAGGAACACAGGAAGAAAAAGGTTTAGAGGGGCAATAAAAAGAGTGCAAAAGGCCATATATTTTAGATCTTGAAGGAAACTGAGAGGTCAGCTAGTTCAATTCACTTGTTTTAAAGATGAGGAAATTAAGATATAAATGGAATCTAAACAAATTTACTAAGATCATGAAAATATTAATTGACAAATTTGGGATTTGAACCCATTTTTTTTTCATTCCAAATCCAGCAACCCTTCAACTGTACTATGCTGACTCATCACTGAGTTAACCTGGGTGAGATGGTCTCAAACTTCTCAGTAAAACAGAATAGCTAATCTCTTGAAAGCAAGGGGTAGCACAGCAAATAGAACACCAGCCCTGGAGTCAGGAGGTCCCGAGTTCAAATCTGACCTCAGATACTTGACACTTACTAGCTGTGTGGCTTTGGGTAAGTCACTTAACCCCAATTGCCCTGCCTTCCCCCTCCACTGAATGTCACTTGGAATCTGTTGTCTCCTAGGTCAGGAAAGGTAATAGGCTGGGGGCTCTCCATTTGAGAATTTTCTCTGGGTATTTAATAAAACACCTAACCAATAGGAAGTAGGAAAAGGAACCCTCAAGTTGAAGTGTATCATTGCTCAAACCCACCCTTAATTACTTGGAGACCACCTTTGGTAACCTTGGTAATGGGGAGGACTATCCATGAGTCAGGGTATCCCTGATGTATGTGATGGCAAACCCAGCACCTGTGGGGCCCAATAATTTTGATGCAACTTGCCCTAGCCCACCATGAAAACTACTAACAGCATTACATAAAAATATTTATGGCAGTTTTCTTCATGATAGAAAAGAATTAGAAACAAGACTGATGCCTATCAATTGGAATATGGCTAAATAAACTGTGGTACATTAACGTCTTCATTACTGTACTGTAAGAAATGACTATTATGAAATACAGAACAGCATGAAAAAAATTGCATAAACTGAGGCAGAGTAAAGCAGAATCAATATGTGCACTGACTATAATAATTAAATGCAAAAGAACCACAAAACAGTAAAAAGTGAATGCTGTAAAAATATGTAGAAGAGATGAGAGGACACCCCCCACCCCCACTCCTTTGCAGGTTCATTGACCATGTTTTCAGATTTATTGGTATTGCAGATTTTTCCCCTCTTCTTAATTTTTTAAAAAATATATATTTTTATATAAGAAAGCCTTCTGGGAAAAGGAAAAGGGAAGGATATTTGGAGATATCAAAAATTTATTTTAGGGGGCAGAGTCAAGATAGCGGAGTAGAAACAGCACTTCCAAGGCGCTCTGGCCCACAGCACTTCAAATTTATGTAAAAGGGACATTCTCAACAAACTCTGGAGCTAGAGAACCCACAAAATGACACAGAGAAGCTAACCTCTTGCTGAGGACACCCCAGCAGCCCGGCAGGGAGCTGACAGCAAGCTCTCTCGGAGCTGAGCCAAGGCCCACGTGAGTCTGAGGGTTTAGCCCCAGGGCAGCTGGACCAGCAGCCTGCTGGAAGGGGTCCAGAACACCAGCAGCTGTGGTGTTTCCAGAATTATCAACACATAGATGCTAAGAACAAAGTGAGAGGTCAGTGCCCTATGGACTTTGGGCCCTACTAGGTAGGAAAGCACTTTGGCCTCTTTCCCCTGGGGGCAAGAAGCCCCTGAGACAATGAGCATCTTGCCCACTTTGCAGCTTTAGCTCTTGGCCTGCGGACTGTGGGAGGACCAGGCAATCAGTCTAGAGGTAAGCACTCTTACATTAACCTTCTTGGATCTGGATTGCAGTCCGCAGTGGAGGTCTTGGGGTGTCTGACCAGCTTGCCAGAGCATCTAGACGATTCAGAGAGGGCACCCACTAATACCTCCATCAGCTGAGAAAACCCCAGAATTTGGGACAGAAGCTCCCCAGGCTGGTGACAGAGGCCTACTGGGGCAAAAAGTCCAAAAGTCAAGTAATTGAGTAACAACATGCCTAGGCAAAGGAAACCAAATAAACAGAAAAATTCAACATTAGACTCCTATTTTGGGGGGCAAAGAGGATTGAAGCATGGAACAGAAGGAGGATTGGGAGGTCAGAACTCTTGCACCAAAAGCCCCAAATGAAAATACAAGCAGGTTACAGGCCATAGAGGACCTTAAGAAGCAGATAAGAGAACTGAAGGAAAAATTGGGAAGAGAAATGAGATAGATGCAAGAAAAGTATGAAATGAGACTCAACAGCCTCACTGAGGAAAATAACACCTTAAAAAATAGACTAAGTCAAATGGCAAAAGAGGCTCAAAAAGCCAATGAGGAGAAGAATGCCTTAAAAAGCCGAATTTGCCAGATGGAAAAAGAATCTCAAAAGCTCACTGAGGAGAAACATTCCTTCAGAATTAGACTGGAGAAAATGGAAGCTAGTGACTTTATGAGAAATCAAGATGCTGTTAAGCAGATTCAAACAAATGAAAGAATAGAAGGCAATGTGAAATATCTCATGGGAAAAACCACTGACCTGGAAAACAGATCCAGGAGAGATCATTTAAAAATTATTGCACTACCTGAAAGCCATGATCAAAGAAAGAACCTAGAAATCATACTTCAAGAAATTCTCAAGGAAAATTGCCCTGATGTTTTAGAACCAGAGGGCAAAGCAGAGGTTGAAAGAATCCACCCATCACCTCCTGAAAAGGATCCCAAAAAGAAAACTCCTAGGAATATTATAGCCAGGTTCCAAAATTCCCAGATCAAGGAGAAAATACTACAAGCATCCAGGAAGAAACAATTTCAATACTGTGGAAACAAAATCAGGATAGCACAGGATCTGGCAGCTTCTACACTGAGGAATCAAAGGGCATGGAATATGATATTCTGGAGGGCAAAGGAGCTGGGATTAAAACCAAGAATCACCTACCCAGAAAAACTCAGCATCATATTTCAGGGGATAATATGGTCATTCAGTGGATTAGAGGACTTTCAAGCATTCTTGAGGAAAAAACTAGAGTTGAATAGAAAATCTGACATTCAGACACAAGAAGCAAGAGATGCTTGAGAAGGTAAACAGGTAAAAGGAATCATAAGGAATTTGTCAAAGTTGAACTATTTACATAACTGTAACTGATGAAACCTTCCTCAGTATGAAAATAGTTGAAGAAGGTTATATGGGCACATGAATACATATGTGAATGTGTGTCTATTTGTCTACAGGTATGTATATATCTATGTATAGATAGAGGCACAGGACCATTTTAATAGGAAGAGATGATACTTAAAAGGTGAAATTAAGTGGTGAGTGGAATATAATGAGAGGAGATGGGGAAAGACAGAATGAGGTAAACTATCTCATATAGAAGAGGCAAGGGAAAATGGTTGCAAGGGAGGGGAAGAACAGGAAGACAAAAAGGCAAATCTTATTCTCATTGAATTTGGATCAGGGAGAGAATGACATACATACTAAATAGGATATCTCACCCTATAGAAGCATAGCGGGGAAAGTGAGAGGGGGTGGGGGGATGAAAGGGAGGACAGGCTCGGGGGGAGATAAGTTGGAAGCACCCACTTGTGATAAGGGACAGGATCAAAGTAGGGAATAGACCAAGTGGGAGGTGGGGTAGGAGGGAGGGAAATATAGTCAGTCTTTTACAATATATCTACTATGGTAATGTTCTGCATAGCTATACATGTACAACATATACTGAATTGCTTGTCTTCCCAGTAAGAGTGTGTGACAAGTGAGGAAGGGATTGAATCTGGAATTCTAAGCTTTAAAATCAAATGCTTAAAATATATATAAATACTTTTATTAATACTATCTTACATATAATTGGGAAATAAGATATACAGGCATTGGGGCACAGAGATTCACCTTGCCCTACTAGAAAAGTAGAAGGGGGTATGGGAGAAGATATGAGAGAGAGCAGATCAGATGAGGGGATATCCTGTGGGACTGCTATTCTGGGGTAGTAGGTAGGGGGAAAATGGGGGAAAAATTGAACTCAAAATCTGGCAGAAATGAATGATGTAAACCAGAAGTTAATAAAGCATTTGGAAAAAAATAAATCAATAAATAAAAATAATTTTTTAAAAAATTATTTTAAAATATACAGAAAACAAGGGAAGGAAATTCAGAAAGAGATATAGATCAGTAGGGTAGTAGTTATTATTACAAAAGATTTAATATGAACTTAAAAATAGATAAATATAAACATTTAATAATTTCTTATATATAACTTCCTTGGGTTTTATATATTGAAATGTTAGTACTTGGTGTTTGTTAATAAAAGTTCATAATAAGAAAGGGTAAAAAGGGTCACTAACATGGATACTAAAAATCTACGGAAATAAAATGCAGAGAGATAGGTAAGATAAAGTCTGTAAACAAAATGCTTCTAAGAGATTATGGAAGATGGAAGAATTGTGTTTCAAGTCTACAGATGGCAGCAACAAAGATCACGAAAAGTCTGGAATATATAATAAACCTAAAGGAGCAAAGATTTTTAGTAAGAGTGACTGAAGAAGGATTTCAAAATGGTAATAAGGAAGGAGTAAACTAAAACTCTGTCCAAGACATTCCAGTATGTTCTTTGCCGTTTCTGTTATTTTTTTTTAACCAATTCTCAATCATCATTAATCTATACTCACTCAACGTTGGAAATGGTTTCCACATATGTGGACTTTTCAGTAAAAAGTGAGGTTTTAGTGAAAGTGAGGACATGAAAGGAGTATAGGTGACTAACAAAGGGGAACTGGTAAAAAAAAAAAAACAGAATGGTAACCTCAATGAGCATAATTAAAGCCATGAGCAGAGGAGGACAGAACTGAGGAGGTCTTAAAGTTAGGATTAACAAAGGACTGATCTGATTGGAGGAAAAAGCAAAAGTGGAATCTGTGCTTAAGACATCAGAGATTGCTATGTGGCAAAATAACCAGGAAGGGCAAAGATATCTAGTATGGTAAAAGCAGCATTTGGAGTCAGAAGACACTTTGATTGCGCTCCCGACTTTGCATTATTATCTACCTTTGGAAATTTAAACAAATCAGTTAAATTCTTTGTTCGTGTGATTTCTAAAATGTAAAATGAGTGAAGAGAGACTGATGAAACTTATATGGAAAAGAGTATACGAGCATCACAGAGTTAGAGCTAGGAAGGATCCTTAGAGATCATCTAGTCCAGTTCCATCCTACTCTCTATCTGCTAATACACAAACTCCCTGGCTATATTTAACATCCTCCATCTTCTAACTCTAGTCTACTTTTCTAATCTTATTTCATAACATTCCTCTTTATATGCTTTAGCTTTCAGCCAAACTGAACTCATTTCATAAAGCTGACAAACCATCTTGCACCTCTATCTCTGTGCATTCATAAAAGCCATCCGATAGCCGAAATTTAGTGACTCAAGCCTGTCTTTTGGAAACCTTTTTTAAAGGTGGCTCAAAACATGTCATCATCTCCATGAAGCCTTTCCTGTTCACCACACCTCTATGTATTCCCTATCTCATCCAAATTTTTGTAAAATATACTGTCTGCATCATTACTTTGTCTGCCCTAACATTCTATTGTGCATCGTTCTATAAATGCAATATGACATCAAGTACAAAGTAAGGTATCTGAGGGTAAAGACTTTCTTTTTCTCTTTGTGTCCCCAACAATTAGCACTGAACTTTGAACAAAATCAGTACTTAATAAATAACTACTGAATGGAATGTTTTCAAGTTCTTTAATGATATGTCATTTGTACAAAAAAAATCTATTCTTTAATTAAACCTTATAAAATTAGAGAATCCTCTAAGACATGGTTCTAAGATATCAGAAAAGGGTTATAAGAACCATGAGCACGTGAAATTATGCCATCTCTAAAGTCAAATATTTTAAAATTGGAGGAAAATCTATTCTATTGCAAAAATTAGGCTAGTTACACCTAAATAACTTATGTAACTGAAATGTCCTACCTTACTTATCAAATGGATGATTTCCCCTTCTTTAAAAGAAAGTTCATCGTCATTAGCACCTTCGTAGGCAAATAACGTTCTACAATATTCCTTAGCTGAAAAAAGAAAATTGGCAGGGAGGGGAACATCAGGCTCGTGGTCCATTATATTAATTAATTAATTCAACAAATATCTGTTGAGTGCCTGTCATGTGAAAGGCACAGCAATAAGTGCTATGAATAAATAAGCTGATGATATGTCTACATTTCTATAATTATTTCTATAACGTTTTTCTTAAATGATATTCAATTACTCTAGTCATATGTATCCAATATGTTAGTACTGATGATGAAGAGGTGAAATATTTAGTTCTATTTCCACAGTTCATGGAAAATTTAAGGCCAAAAAAATGGACACATTAGCCTTACCTTTATATCTGCCTTCAATTTCTGCCTTTGCTACTTCTATACTCTGATACTGTGTTGGTCTGAATCCTACTGTATTTGTAATTAAAGGCTAGAGAACACAAAATATATTAATGATTTAACATAATGAAGTCAATAAAATTAGACTATAAAACATTCCATTTAAAGTTATTCTACCTACCCCCTTTAAAATAACTGGTATTTTTTTCTATATGAGGAAATTTATTAAAGCAATAGAACAAGCAAATAAATAACACACCCTTCAAGACAATCTCCTAGAAGAGGTAGTTCCAATTATTCAAAAGCTCTGGTTGAAAATAAGGTATAAATACTGTACAAAGGTGACTACGAATCTATCTATAGTACAAAACTTACTAAATCTTTAAAACCAAAAGAAAACCTTTAATAGATGAGTAAACTAGAAGAAAATTTTTACACTTTCATTGTTGTGAAAATATTTTCCATTCAGATAGCATTAGGTTATTGCGAATTTTACTGGATCTTTTTGTGGTACTGGTTCACAACCAGTTAATTATATACTCATGTTGCCTCTTTATATTCTTAAGAGTAGAAAGAGTTAGGCATGATATCTTGATGACATGTTCTGTTTTAGATTTAAGTTGGAATCTCTTCCTAGGGAGAAAGTAAGGTGAAAGGGGGGAGGGTGAGGAAGGAGGGGAGGAAGAAAGAAGAAGGAAGGAAGGAAGGGATTTATTAAGCACGTGCTATGTGCTATGCTAAGTACGTTACAAATACCTAATTTGATCGTCATAACACCCTGTGAGTTAAGTGCCTTCAGTATCAAAAGGCCCTAGGGGGATTCTATCTTTTCTCTATCAATAAGAAATGAATTAGGGATGGACCTAAGGTCAGAATTAAACCAGACTTTAGTCTAGGAAAAAAATATGAGTTCTTAACCTATTCATATATTCAAACCTTTTCAACACCTTACATTTAACCTTACTGAGCTCTTTTTATTTGGCATTTGGTTTATTTTCCCATTTTACCAGATTTACTTTGCATTCTACTCCTATCCCAAGAACCTGATCATTCATCTGTTTATTCTCTCCATCAATCTCACTCATACCTATACTAGAAAAAGAGAAAGAAAAAAATCTATAAAGAGAATCAATCCCAAACTTCAAAATTTAAGCTAAGTTCAGCCTGTATACTTCTAATTGGGTAATGATACAAAGGATAAATACAGCTTCCTCTGTCAGTTTCTAAAAGTTAAATTTTCTCTACTTCCTGAATTTGTAATTTTAGTGTAATTAAATATAGTCCCTAAACGAATTTATTTCCAAAGGATTCAAAGTATCAATCACTGTATTTAGATATAGTACTAAATCCACTACTTTAAGATAACACTACTGAAAGTGATCATTATTTATGCAAGTGACTGAAAAAATGAACATTACCTTCCATGTAATATAGCTAAAATTAATTGGATATACAGTTTAAAATTTGAGGAATTCTGCTTCAACCTTTTAAAAACATCAGGGCAGGGACAAAGCATTTTGAAATGCTCTGAGGTTCACAACACAGTCAGGCTTGTCCCAATTCACCGCAACAGAGCAAGTCAGCATTCAAGGGCCATGCCAATTCAAAATGTCCACTCTGGCTCTTCTAAATCACCTGCCTTCATGTGCAGAACTTACTGTCTATATTCATTTTCCAATAGCTAGCAAGTTTTTTTTAACCATATTCTATGCTTCCCATCCCTATAAAATCGAACTGTTTAAAAAAAAAACAACCCATCACCAATATCTACTCATTCATTCCCATATGCTCTCAACTCCACCCCTACAACATACCAGTCTAGATCTGCCTTCCCCTTCAACTATGACCTCTCTAAGGTCTGCTCCATAATCAACAAACTTCCATTCATTTTAATCCTCTTCCTTTCTCAGTCCTTCCATTTTCTGGAACTCACTGAGACCTACTTTACTTCTGATGACACTGTATCCCTAGTCTCCCTTTCCAGTAATGGTTTCATTTTCACTTACACATCCACAATCATGGATTCTGCTTTCTAATACAATCTCCTTCTGTCTTCAATTTTATGGTTTAGCTCATGCCATTAACTTCTGCAGTTACAAACATTATTTATTTCCCTTAGTCATATCATATTTTTTCTTCTCTTTACTCTAGCTTCATTTTTACAAAGAAGAATGCAGAGAAAGAGAAGGAATGGAACAAAACCTAATAATCTATCATTGAAATGATCTGCTCCCACTCTGTTTTGCTTGCAGTACTTTCATTTAACCTGGAATTTCTGGATTTTGGCTATGAAAGTTTTAAGTATTTTCAATTTAGGAGTTCTATTAGGACATGACTACTGGATTCAATTTTCAATCTAAACTCTGATTCCAAAGGATCTGAACAGCATTCTTTTAAGATATACTGAAATACTCTACCTAGGTTTTTTGTTTCATTATGGTATTCAGGGAGTCTGATGTTTGTTAAATTGTCTCTCTTTGATCTGTTTTCCAGTCAATTGTTCTTGATTGTGGGTATGTGACATTTTCTCATGCTTTTCAATCTTCTGATATCGTTCTAAAATTTTTTCTTGCTTCCTAGTTACTGAATTCTATTTGCACCACTTTTGTTTATCAGGTAATTCACTATTCCAGGGTAAGTTTTTCTGCTTTCTATTCTATACTATTTATACTTACTCCAATTTTATCTTAATGGAATTCTTATTTCATTTATATTCATTTTCTATCTATTGTTTCATTTCTTTCAGTCACTCCTAAAATTCTTGAAGCCTAGCCATTTTTTTCCCCTCTGAAGTTCTTTTTATACCTGTAGAGTCATTGTCTTCTTCTGGGTTTATGTCTTAGTCATTTCACTTTTTAAAATTAATTTATTTTAAACTTAAATACTAAAACTTAAATATATAATAAGAAAAAAAGAAACATATTATAAACTTAAATACAAAATAAGAAAGAAAAGCATTCCATGTGCATAGCAGTACATGAGAGGATTCAAAATATACAGCAATAACTTTCCATTTCAAGAAAGTATATAATATATACCACATATTGTGTTCCAAGCTATCCATCTTTTCTTTGTTTGATTTGCTGTAAGTTTTCTTTTGTTCTCTGCTGTGTACATTTTACTTTGTTCTTTCCCCCCACTTCCTCCCCCTCTCCCCCAAGAAGGCTTCAATTAAGCAAAAATGTGTGTATATGTATGAATATATGACTATGTATAGATATGTAGACATTATATGACATATACGTGTATGTATATATAACACATATACACACATATACATACCAACATATATACATCCATGTACACGTATACATAAATATACACATTTATACTTAGAAAAGATATACTTAGATTATAGAATAATTTTCATTATAGACATATACATTCATATGCATCTATGTAAGACCATATTATACTTGTTTGTCTTCTGTTTCTCTGAGGATGGATAACATCTTCCTTTATAGGTCCAAGTCTTTCCATATTTTTCTAAGTCTACCAACTCATCTTTCCTATACCACAGTAATATTCCAACTTTATACTGTCTAGTTATTTTAAATAGTCTAAAACAACATTGATCAATATGGCTAACATACAGTATAATTTTCCTGTTTTTCCTCTTTTGATTAAATCTATTTTAGCTTTGTCTGAGTTTTAGCTTTGTCTGAGATCATGATTACTACTCGCTTTTTTCCCTAATAAATTCTAGCCCTGATTTTATTTTATGTTTGTGAGTATCACTTATTTCCCATCCCTCCTGACTCCTCTACTTTACTTCTACCCACTACCTTGCCCTCCTATTACATAACCTGTGCCCTCAAAGATCCCTCCCTTATCCTCTCTCCCCTCCCTATCTTCTTAGTTTTTTATTTCTTTCTGAATTTAGAAGGCTTTTATGCCCTTTTAAATATATATGTATTGTTCCCTCAACCCATTACCAATGAGAGTAGGCTTCCAGAACTACTAGACCTCCTCCCCATCTAATTCCTGTCAGTTCTTCCTGTCACATTTTATTTGTCTAAGATAACTATTTTTTTACCTTTTCCTAGATGGTTTACTTTTTAATTATCACATCATACTCAGTTCTACTCCAATCTTTCTTTCAAACTACCTAATTACTAATAACAATTAGAGATACAGTTTGCATTGTATAAAAAGTCCTTATTGAGTCCCCTGTAATTGGTCTTTGATGTTTACTTCATATTTTTCTTGGATCTAGTATGTCAAATTTTCTATTGATTTCAGATCTTTTTGCAACAAAATCCTGAAAGTGTGACAATTCATTGCATATCCATTTTTCTTTTCATTCAGGATTATGCTTAACTTTGCTGGGTATGTTATTTTTGGCCATAAGCCCAGATCGTTTGCTCTTCAACATATAGTATTCCAATACTTGCTGTCTTTTAGTGTAGCCACTGCTGGGCTGATTCTAATTGTGGCTCTGTCGTATTTGAATTTTTTTTATTGTTACTTATAATATTTTCTATTTGAGCTTGGTATTTCAGAATCTAGCAAGATATTCCTGTAGGTTTTCCTCACAGGACCTCTTTCAGTTGCTTATCAGTGAACTTTTTTCTATTTCTTCCTTTCCCTCTTACTGTAACATTTCAAGACAATTTTCTTTTAATTATTTGTTGTATTATTATATCAATATTCTTTTTTTGATCATAGCTTTCAGGCAGTCTGAATATTCTTGTTTTCTCTTCAGGATCAGTTGTTTTTCTTGTGAGATTTTTCACTTTATCTTTTTTTTTTCATTCTTTGTATTCTGTTTTGTTATTTCTTGGCCTTGTATAACTTCACTGGCTTCCCTTTGCCCAATTCTAATTTTCAAGGGGTCATTTTTTTCCTTAAGATTCTGGATCTTCTTTTCTAGTTGGTTTTCTTTTCATAATCATCTTGGTTTTCTTGGATTGCTCTCATTTAAAAATTTTTTTCCTCAATCACTTTCATTTTATTCTTAAAGTCTTTTAAGTTCTTTGATGAATTCTTTTTGGGCAAGTGACCATTTGATGTTGCTCTTTGGAGTACAAGAGGCTATTTTTGCTTCAATACCTCCTTTGAAGTAGAACCCTGGTCTTCTCTATTTCCATAGTAAACTTTCTATGGTTGGGTTCTTTCTCCTTTGCCTGCTCATTTTTTTAAAAAAATTGTAGCAACTTGTTATTGTAATCACCTCTAGTCCTGGGATATGGGGGAATGGTGTCTCTGGCCTCACATCCTCCTTCAGTTCTCCCCTCTGGCTTGGAACTGAAACCAAGAACTATGCCCCCCTGTAAGTGTACATAGCCAATGGCATTCCCTGTCCCACTGCTTCTGCATTCACTGGCCTGTGCTGGTTCCTTCCTGCCCAGAGCCATTTCTACCCAGCACAGCTGGGCTTGGTTTCCCCTTTCAGCAGAGGTTCCCTCAATATTCCCCTGCTCAGACACCTGACTCTCCACACTGTCTAAGAAGTGAAAATTCCCGTGGCTGGGGGCCAAGGCTACCTCCCAACCCAGCTAGTCCCAGGGCTTGCTGCTTGCTGTTTCAGAGGAACTAGCCTGGAACTGTTTACACTTCACAGGGACCAAATGTCAGATCTTCTCTGGTTGTCCCAGGAGAACCACTATCCTGCCCCAACTCTTCTTTATTTTTAACTGCTCTGCATTCACCCTGAGATGCTGTTTTGTCTTATTTGTGGAAGAAATCTGGAGAACTAGGAATTTTCTGACCTACTTCACCATCTTCCCAGAATCCTCCCTTCGTAATTTCTTAACGCATAGAACTTCACTGGGTCCAGTATTTTCTTGTTTATTCATATTTTCAGCCTCAATTTCTGATTTGGGTCTTTGTACTCTGGCCAGTCTCTACCTCTACTTTTGTGCTTTTAGATAGAATATCTAAGCCTTGTTTGGTCCTATCCACAATTTCTGAAGTTGCTACAAGAGATTAACCTCCCCCTCCCCCCCCCCCCAGCTTTATCAGATTCTCTCCTCCACCCCCCAAAGTGACTCCAGTCAGAACAAGATATGATTTTGACTTTCCTAAAACATTCTCAGAGAGAAGGCTATGGGTTTCTGATCTCCTTAGAACATCCTTAAGTTACTGAACCAGCAGAATTCAAGCCTGTTTGCCTTAATGTGTGCTAACTTCCCTGGCAGGGACCCCTCCCTAGTGTACATAAGCTATGTTTTATAAAGTTTTGCATTGTTTGAAGAAGTTAATGCTGGTTCTCTGTTCTGATTAAATTTCCTGATTACTAATGGATCTTAGACCTTTTCTAGATCTTTGCTGTTGCAAATATAAGAGACTTAGGCTTCTTTATTAACTTTCATGTCACCATCTGACCTGAAAGTAGGTCCTTAACTAACACTTTAAAGGGCCCTTTAAGACATCTAAATCTTCTATCTAGTAAGTAAGCAATAAAAATATGTCAAATGGCTAAAGCTTTACGAATCTTGATTTCTTCTCTTTAGGTGGGGGAAATAATTAACATTTTCACTACTACCTAACATAATCATAAAATATTAGGATTGTTCCCATTAATCAAATGATGGTTCTACAATGAAATGTCCAATTCAACAAAAACATCTTAAATGTCTCTTTTATATGCAATTCAAATATATTGTACCTTGATATGGCATGATATTTTCACAATATGAAAAACAGTCCTTGCTCTCAAAGAGCTTGAACTCTACAACTTCCAATAAAAACTACAATAAAGCAATTATAATGGTGAATTCAGAAAGTGTTCCAAAAACTCAAGAGAATGACAAATTCCACCTAAATCTACTTAATGCCAAGGATCACAAAAATGTCAAACCTTTAGAAGGAAACATCACAATTGTTTTTTACTTGCAAAAAAAAAAAAAAAGCTACAGACATAACTAAGAGATCAACTAAGCAAAAACTCCATTGAATTAATAGCCACAAAAAAATCCCCTGTTAACATTTCAAAATGAAAAGAGAAAATTAATACTTCTAAAACTCCAAGGTGTTAGGGTTTACCTGATGGCTTTTGTAAAAAGTATTAAACCTGTGGTTAACTGTTTGTTCTCAAGAGTTAGTCATATTTAAAGGCTTCTATTCTTTTAAAAACATTTTACTATTTATAAACATTTTACTATTTTATAAACATTTTACTATGTTTATGATTTGTTTTTTTCTGGCATTATAATTTGTTATTTCTTATGGTCACATTTCTCAGGGCATCTGGGTAGCAACTGTGGACAGAGCACCAGGCCTGGACAGAAAGACTTATCTTCCAGTGTTCAAATTTACCCTCAGATACTTCCTGGCTGTGTGATCCTGGGCAAGTCACTTACCCCTGTTTGCCTTGGGCCATCCATAAAATGGTCTAGAAAAGGAAATGGCAAATCACTCCAGTATCTTTGCCAAGAAAATTTCAAATGGGGTCACAAAGAGTCAGACACAACTGAAATGACCCAACAACAGCAGAAGTTTACCCTAGTGAAAAAAATCCCAATATGTTTCTTTTATTGTCAAATCACAAATAATTCTGATGGTGATCAATTATGTGATTGTAAAGTATATTGTGAAAATCATCTCTTGAACAGTTAAGAGATAAGAGGGCAATTCATGTGAAAAATGAAACATTTTCTTCCCCTAGCTTTATTACTGCTATCCATTTTATAGACTGCTTAATAATATTACATTTTAGGAAAAAAGTAAGAAGAATTAGAAAATATGCAACTTGATCTAGTGCAAATTATTTGAGAAAATATCTCAGATTTTCTGTGTAAAATAATCACTAGCTTATTTATCACATCAAAAAAAATCAAATGAAACAAAAGTGAAGTGAACTTGAAAGTGCTCTAAGAGTATAACAAGTTTAAGTAAAGTTCAGTTCCGTACCTTGTCTGGTCTTCTTTCATCTACTTCACTACCAGCCATTCTTGTCCGGAGCTTGACTGAACCTTCTTTAAAAATATCTCCAAATCCAACTCCCCTAATTTTCTTTGGTTGTGTAACTGATCCAGCTGCAGTTTCACTCTCATTCCCTAGAGAGGCTAAAGGTGAGGTAGGGCTAATAAAAAGAGCTTCTGAAAGAAAAAAAAATTTTAAGAAAACTTAGTACAAAAAACATACTATAACAAAAAATCTCGAATTTCACTCCACATGAGGAAGTTTATCTGAATATTCAGGCTACACTGATCTCTTTACCAACTCTCTGAACTTCAACATAATTGACTGTATATACCACATATTTTAACAATGATCTACTATTAAAAATATAACTTAACTAGTTTATGTCTCTCTGTGTCTTCCTTCCCAAACTGGAAGACAAATTAAAAAGCAAAACTGTGGCCACTTATGAGATATATTTATGTGTTTTCCTTAACCTCTCCAACAAAGTTAATCGTTGAGTAAAAATATTGGTCAACATATAACCAACAAATAACTTTATAATACTAAGTCTCTGGTCCAATTCATCACTATGTCAGTTTAAAGGAAGGGTTTAAAATAAACACAGTTCAGATTTTGTGAGGCCAGTGCAAGAGACTCAAATAACTATATACATTTTTATGCCGAACACCAAGAAATTTTAATGCTCTAGAGTGAATACAGTAGTTAAACAAAAAAAGGAAGGGAAGGGGGGGAAAAGGAAAGTGGAAAAAGGAGAGGAAACAGTGCAAATGTGGCACATATATTCTGTACATAACAAATATAAACTGCCAATATGTAGTGCTATTACAAAGACAAAATAATTTAATATATAATATGCATATATAAATATATATGTAATACATGTGCAAACATAGGTATGTATATGTAACAAACACACAAGGGAGAAAATGGGTTGTTTTTTTTAATTTGAAAGCACTTTATATTTTGATTGCTACAATTTGCACATGACCATTATCCAACAAAGTTTATGATGTTTGACTAAGATAAGGCAAGCAGAACACTTCTAATGCTTCTATTCACAAATCAAAAGATCAGGATCTCCAAATTACAACTTAAAACTAGATACTTAATCATTTAATTTCTCCATAATTGTTCTACATAAAGCATTCATTCATTTGGCATCTGAGAATTAGAGCTTATTTCCAACACTGGCTCCAAACCCATAAACACCAAGTCCAGATTTGTACTGAGAGGTCTAGCATGGCACAGCATAAAAATTACAGTCAGTGAGGTCAGTGGACAGGAGTTTAAATCCTGCCTCTGACAATTTCTATCTATGTGACCTTGGACGAGTCATTTAAACCTCCCTAGGCTTCCACCCGTGGAAGCCAAATGCATGATAAATACATGATAAAGTCCCTTCTAGTTCTATATTTATAAGCTTTCATTTTTATACTTACAGTTCTTCAAAGTTACTAAAAATCATGCTAATTTAAGTCAGAATTCAAAAGTCTTCACAAACTGTAACATCACCCCCAATGTCTTTGCAAAGAAACTAAAGGAAAAAAATTACACCCAGAAAGTTTTATTCAAGATTTCAGGATCCCTACATAACTTTAGAGTCTAGTTCATATCTTCAAAAATAAAAACCACTTCACCTAAAATGTAAATTCAAATCAGTCTTAGGGAAAAGTTGGAAAGGACCAGTGATAGAATAAAAAAGGATAAGCAACATCAAGGCCTATCATAAGAAAATTGGTTGGAAATATTTCACAATTCAAAGTATGAAATCACAATGGTGGTAACCTATACTTTTAAAATTCTTCCTAAAGAGTTTACAAACTGTTTGTAAACTGTATATATGTATTTGACGATGATATATCTTTCCTTGGTATTACCACCTCAATCATTTCCTATTTCCAAAAGGATGGATTAGACCCTAGGTTTCAGGTCCTACTCTCAACCCTCTCCCCAATCTTAATGAAGAACTGACTAGCTGATTCATCAGCAACTGATAAGCATTACATTCTAGGTTGATGTTTCCAGGGAAGTCTACAGTTATAAAAAAAAAATAAACTAGCATCATCAATAAACCTTGGGAGACCACCTTATTTTTACATATTCTTGGTCAGAGAACTTCTTTCGTACTGTTTCCTACATGAGGATAGTTCTTAACGGAGTAGCACGGTACAATGGAAAAAGTATTGCCTGAATAGTCTTAATCTTTATAAATTCCCATTCTATCACTTTACAAATTCAGTTTCTCTTACCTGATTATTTGATTCTCCACTCTTTATTAGAGAGCGGAGCACAGGGGAAGAGAGGTAAAGGGAAGAGAAGAAAAGGTGAAAAAAAGAGAAGGAGAAGGGAAGGGGATGTGAATTTATTAAGCTCCTACTATATGACAGGCACTGTACTAAGCAACTTTGCAAATATTTTCTCATTTGATTCTATCGTTGGGATCTTTCCATAATTTCATTAAGTCTGAAATTATGTGAGAATTAGCTAAAAGGTTCACAAATGATCATCAAGCAAGAAGACTAGTAAATTACTGATGACATCTTAAAGAGGAGTAATAGAAGGAACTCTTAAAAATTATAGAATAGCACATACTATTTCCCTATCAGATGTGTAAGTTTTTTTTTTAATGCTACCCCTCTTTATGATCACTTGATCAATTAACAAAATATTATGCTACATTCCAATGTCAACATGATTTACCTGATTCCTCTTGAGCTTCATGGGCTTCTCCATCATCAGCTATCTCTAATTCTTTCACAAAATTTGAAGGAAACAATCCTGACTTGTTGTTCAAAGTTCCACTCCACCAGCCTTCTTCTACCTAAGAGAATTCATAATTCAGGTTTGTTTTTTAAAAAGAAAATACTACAAACACTGACAGAGCAATGATAAATCATCAAACATTTATTAAGTGTTTATTATGTGGCAATCAATGCACTAAGCCCTAAAGATGAAAAATAAAGCCAAAATGACCCTAACGTTTTACTGCAGGAGAAAAACATATACATAAATCAGTATATACAAAACAAATAGAGTAAATGTAAGGTACCATTAGAGGGGAAAGCACTATCAACTGGGGGCCTGGGGACAAAAAAGTACTCCTAGAGAAGTTGGCACTTAATCTGAGTCTTAAAAGAAGCCAGAGATTCTAAGAGGCAAAGGTGAAATAAACTAAAGAGAGGGACAGAAATTATGCTGAAAGGATAAAGTAACTTAAAATGTCTCCATGATCTAGGACACCCAGAAAATTTAAGAAAAAAAAAGTCTATTTTGAGCTCAGTCAACATATTCTTCCCCATCACTCATCATGGTACAGGCTGCAAGGCTACACTAGCCAACCCCAAGAACTGAGCCACAGACTTGCAACAAAACCCAAACCCATACCCTGGTCCACCCTCCCTCTTTCCAGTGCCAAGGAGACCCTGCTCTAGGATGTGGGGAGTTTGTTGAATCCTCAGTGGCCAAGCACCACAGCAGCATTCTGCATGACAACAGATTTCTAAAAGAGAATGGAAAAACAGAGGGAACAAGGCAGGACATATACCTAGGCTGTATTCAACTCTGCACCTCTTTTGTCTCAGAGCCTTGGCGACCTAAACTCCACATAGCAAAAATCACCACTGGCTGCAGTGGCACCTGTGTGACATATCTGAACTGGTAAGCCAGAGTAATCAAGAAGGAAAGAACTAGACAGGACACCATATGTGTGTATAGGGGGTGGGGGAAAGATCTGTGTGGCATACCACTAAGCCTGAGGGAAAGAGCTCAGCATCTGACTGGGGCCATTTCTGTCTCCCAAAAAGTCACCTGGGGTGGAGACCAAGGCTAGTGAACCACGAACTGCTCTTCATGGAGGGAAGTTAAAAAACAAAACAAAACTGAGATCTAGTCACTGAGGAAACAACCATCAGAGAGAAAGATGTCAAGATAGCTGAGCAAATGGAGAAAATAATGGGGAAAAAAGACTGAAATCACCAAAGATACCAGAAAAAAGAAAATTCAAAGACCTTGAACATAAAGAGATAAATCAACAGAGGAATCATTAACAACAGAAGGGAATATGGCCTCCAAATCCAGTATACAAGTTTAGGTGTCTATGAATAAATGCAGCAAAACAAAGGAAGATGATCCAACACCTGATGAGAAAAAGGACCCTGTGGAATTTGAGATCATGGAATCACAACACACTCTTCTGGAGTGCTTTAAAAGAAAAATGAGAAATATCAGAGTAGAATTTATGACTTAAACAGCAAAAATAATTGACAAAAAGTAAAAATCTGTATGCACAATGGCCAAAGAATCAAAAAAGCAAAAGAGAAAACAATAAATTAGAAATGTAAATTCATGAGGTGAAAAACATTCTTGAAAAAGAGAAGCCAGGGGCAGCTAGGTGGTGCAGTGAATAGAGCACTGGCCCTGGAGACAGGAGGGCCTGAGTTCAAATCTGACCTCAGATACTTGATATTTACTAGACCTTGGGCAAGTCATTTAACCCCAATTGCCCCTCCAAAAAAAAAAAGAGAAGCCAAAAAAGAAAAGAAAATATGCTCTCTATCCAAGTCAAATACACCAATCTTGAAGACAAGATGCAGAGACAATTTAAAGACTGTAGGTCTCCTAGAAGAACACAAGTCAAAAAAACTGAACATCATAACTCAAGAAATAATACAAGAACTTCTGAAGGCAGAAAATGAAAGACCAAATGAAAATAAAATTACCTTGAGAAAAAAAACCCGAGGATAAAAACTCACTATTTAACAAAAACTGCAAAATAGTATGGCAGAAACTAGCAACAGACCAACATCTTACACCATATACCATGATAAAGACAAAAAAGATATACTTAGATAGAAAGGTAGATAGAATAAGCAAAGTAGGAGAACAAGGAATAGTTTACATGTCAGATTTATGGAGAAGAGAAGAATTTATGACTAAACAAGAGATAGAGAACATTATGAAATGCAAAATGGATAATTTTGATTACTTTAAATTGAAAAGTTTTTGCACAAATAATGCCAATGCAACCAAGGTTAGAAGTGAAATAGAAAGTTGGGAAATAATTTTATAACCAGTGTCTCTGATAAAGGTTTCATTTCTAAAATATAAAGAGAACGGAGTCAAATATGTAAGAATACAAGTCCCTTCTCGAACTGATAAATGATCAAAGGATATGAACAGGCAGTTTTCAGAGGAAGAAATCAAAGCTATCTATAGTCTTATGAAAAAAATGCTCTAAATCACTATTGATTAGAGAAATGCAAATCAAAACAGCTTTGAGGTACACCACGTCATACCTATAAGATTGGCTAACATGACAAAACAGGAAAATGATAAATGTTGGAGAAGATACAGGAAAATTGGAATATGTCCATAGGGCTATAAAACTGTGTATACCCTTTGACCCAGCAAGACCACTTCTAGGTCTATATCCCAGAGATGATAAAAATGTGAAAAGGAGGGCGGAGCCAAGATGGCGGAGTAGAAACAGCTCATCCAAGCCACTCTGCCCCCACATTCCCCCCCAAACGATGTAAACGGGGACTCTGAACAACTTCTGGAGCTCCAGCACCCACATAACGACACAGAGAAGCTAAACTCCCGCTGAGGACAGCCCAGCAGCCCTGCAGGAAGGACCAGCGCAGTGGTCTGGGACCTGGCAGAGCGCAGGAGCCCAGCCCAGCCCAGCCCAGCCCAGGTCCGCATGAGCCGAGGTTTTAGCCCCAGGGCGGCAGGGCCAGCAGCCAGGTGGAGGAACCCCAGAACACCAGGAGCTGTGGCGATTCCAGAACTATCAACATAGACTTGCCTGGGACAAAGTAAGAGGTTAGTGTCCTATGGACTTTGGGACTGGTATTAGGGAATGTGTCGGCTCCCTCCCCTGGGGGCTAGAAGCCTCTGAGGACAAACGCCATTTTGTAGTTTTCAGAGGCAGATCCTGCTCCCAGCCTGCAAATTTGTAGGGAGATCCAGCGATCAGTCTTGGGGGTAATCGCTCTTGCTTTAACCTCCCTGGATCTGGATTGTGATCTAGGGTGGAAGTCGTGGGTGGGTTTACAGCTTGCCAGAAACGGAAGTTGCCTCCCACACGTTCGGGACGAAAATTCCTCTAGCTGGCCTTAAAGCCATAGTGTGGCAACAAGCCCAAAAGTCAAGCAATTAAGTGGCAACATGCCAAGGCAAAGGAAACAGAAAAATGCAACCCTGGACTCCTATTTTGGGGGCATAGAGCGGGAAAAGGACTGTGAGGTCAGAAGTCCTGCTCCAAAAGCCCCAGGGGAAAACATGAGTGGGTTGCAGGCCATAGAGGACCTTAAGGAGGACTTTAAAAATCAAATAGAGAAGTGGAGGAAAAATTGGAAAGAGAAATGAGAAGGATGCAGGAAAAGTATGAAATGAGGGTCAACAGCCTGACTGAGGAAAACAACACCTTCAAAAATAGACTAACTCAAATGGCAAAGGAGGCCCAAAAGGGCAATGAGGAGAAGAATGCCTTAAAAAGTCGAATTTGCCAGATGGAAAAAGAATCTCAAAAGTTCACTGAGGAGATTCATTCCTTCGGAGTTGGACTGGAGCAAAGGGAAGCTAATGACTTTATGAGAAAATAAGATGCTGTTAAGCAGATCCAAACAAATAAAAGATTAGAAGGCAATGTGAAATATCTCATGGGAAAAACCACTGACCTGGAAAATAGATCCAGGAGAGACAATTTAAAAATTATTGGACTACCTGAAAGCCATGATCAAAGAAAGAACCTAGAAATCACCTTCAAGAAATTCTCAAGGAAAACTGCCCTGATGTTTTAGATCCAGAGGGCAAAATAGAGGTTGAAAGAATCCACCGATCACCTCCTGAAAAAGACCCCAAAAAAGAAAACTCCCAGGAATATTATAGCCAGGTTCCAGAATCCCCAGATCAAGGAGAAAATACTACAAGCAGCCAGGAAGAAACAATTTCAATATTGTGGAAACACAATCAGAATAGTCCAGGACCTGGCAGCTTCTACACTGAGGGATCGAAGGGCATGGAATATGATATTCCAGAGGGCAAAAGAACTGGGAATGAACCAAGGGTCACCTACCCAGCAAAACTGAGTATTTTGTTTCAGGGGAAAATATGGTCATTCAGTGGAATAGAGGACTTTCAAGCATTCTTGAGGAAAAACCAGAATTGAATAGAAAATTTGACATCCAGACACAAGAAGGAAGAGATGCCTGAGAAGGTAATCAGGGGAAAAAAATCAAAAGGAACTTATCAAAGTTGAACTATTTACATTCCTATATGGAAAAGCAATAACTGTGACTGATGATATCTTTCTCACTATGAAAATAATGGAAGAAGGGGGTGTGGTCATATGAATACATGTGTGAATGTGTGTGTATATGGTTACAGTTATATATGGATAGAGGGCATAAGTTGAATTTGTTGGGAAGGGAGAATACTCAAAGGATGAAATTATGAGGTGAGAGAGGAAAGTGGCAAGAGGAGATGGGGAGAGACAGGGTAGTGTAAACTATCCCATGCAGAAGAAGCAAGGGGAAGTGGTTGCAAAAGACGGGGAGAATAAGGAAGACTAAAAAGGCAAAACCACATTCAAACTGCATTTGGTTCAGGGAGAAAATGACATACATAGTAAATGGGATATCTCAACCTGCAGCAGGATAGGGGGAAGGGGGATGGGAGGAGGGATGATGGATGGGAGGGCATCCTTGGGGTGAGGGGAGGCTGGAAGTACCCACTATAAAAGAGGGACAGGATCATGTAGGGAATGGACCAGGTGGGGGGTGGGATGAGTGGGAGGGAATTATAAGCAGCCTTGTACAATATATCTACTATGATAATGTTTTGCATAGCTAGACATGTACAACATATACTGGATTACTTATCTCCCAAGAGGGAATGGGTGACAAGGGAGGAAGGAAATGGATCTGAAATTTGAGGTTGTAACATTAAATGTTTCAAATATATATAAATACTATTATTAATACTCTTTTGCTTGTAATAGGGAGATAAGATGTGCAGGCATTGGGATGCAAAGACTCAACTTCCTCTAATGGAAAAGTCAATGGGGGTATGGGAGAAGGTATGGGAGAGAGCAGATTGGAGGAAGCGATATCTTGTGGGATTACTGCTCTGGGAGGTTGGGTAGGGGAATAATGGGGGGAAAATGATTGTAACTCAAAATCTGGCGGAAATGAATGATGTAAAACAGAAGTTAATAAAGCATTTGTTTAAAAAAAAAATGTGAAAAGGACCCACATGTACAAAAATATTTATAGCAATTCTTTTTCATGGTGGCCAAGAATTAGAAATTGAAGGGATGCCCATCAAGTAGGGAATTGCTAAACAATCTTTGGTATATGACTGTAATGGAATATTATTGTGCTATAAGAAATAACAAACAGAAATGATTTCAGAAAAACCTGTAAAGACTTGCATGACTGATGCATAGTGAACAGGACCAGCAGAATGTTGTATAGAGTAACAGCAATATTGTTCAGTGAAGAACTGTGAATGACTTACTATTCTCAGCAATATAGGAATCCAAGACAATCCCAAAGGTCTAATAATAGAAAATGCTATGCACAAGCAGAAAAAGACCTATGGAGTCTGAATGTATATCGAAGCATACTTTTTTCCTTTTTTTTTCCTTTCTCATGGTTCCATCCATTGGTTCTAATTCTTCTTTACAACATGACTAATGTGAAAATTTATTTAATATGAATATATATTTAGAGCCTACATTAAACTGCAGGCTGTCTTGGGAATGAGGGAGAAGAGAAAAGCAGAGAAAATATAAAACTCAAAATCTGAATGTTGAAAACTAAAAATAAATTAATAATTTTTAAAAAAAGAAAAATGCCCAAGGCTGCAAATTCCAAAGCACATAGCAGTTAAAATTAACAACCCAAAATTCAGAAACAACAAATATTGCAAGTGATCAGGAAAAAAGTGGGGAAGAGCAGAAAAAGGCGGGGAAGAGCAGAAAAAGGCCTTGTTTTGGTAGTGAGAGGGGATTCCACTGATGAATACTATATAATGAGAGAAGGGAGATGGGGAACCTTTTGCTAGGTGTTGTCTGGGGGATTTGGTGCATAAAAAGACTACTTGTCCTACCCTTGGGGGGGGGGTGGAGGGGGGAGAAGCGCGCAGGGGCGGCGAAACTGGAACCCCTAGGAGAAATGACTACCTGGAAGATTGGGAGGGCATAGACCCCGTGAAGAGATTTTGAGGCAAATGGGAAAAGATAACCAGAAGGGGGTATTGATCAGTGGTGGCCTGCATTATCAGAAACATGGGGGTGGGGGATGGAGGTGTCCTACCACAGACCAATATCCTCTCTGTTACCTAGAGTAATTAGTATTGGTTACAATGGAAAAATGGGAATGCAGGGTGAAGTTGTATAAGGCAGTAGCAGAAACTGTCTACAAGGGACATTATAGGACAGATACATTCGAAATTTTGATTCCATGAGGAATACAGAAAACAGAAAGGGACTTGATAATTACAGGGTCATGAACCAGAGAATGAGGGTCTAAAGTAGACAGAAAGATAGGATGGATAATGAAGAGAGTGAAAGAAATCATCTCTGGAAAGGGATACAAAAAGATGAAATTTTAAAAACTAATGAACAGGACTAGCTGAAAGGGAGGAAAGGAAGTGGAAATCTACTTAACTAAAAGGAAAAAAGTAGGGGAGAATTAAATAACCAAAAATAAGCAGGAAAGAATAAAAAAATTAATAAGCAAGACTACAAAGAGAAAAACATCAGGGATGAGTCAGTGGGAATAAGATCATCTTAAAAAAGATTAAGCTATAGCAACTGAAGAAACAATATTGTTTATAGCAGAAGAAAGGAAAAAATCATAACCTGGGGAGAAAAAAAAAGAATATTAGTGACAAATGCAAAAAATATAAAAACTAATTCACATGACTTTAAATGTGAAAGGATTAAACAATCTAATAAAATTTTTAAAAAAAACAATAAAATTAAAAAGTGATTGTCTGGATAAATAAAGCCCTACAATCTGTTGCTTACAAGAATTACATTTAAAAACAAAGACACACACAAAATAAAACTGAGGGAATGTGAAAAATTTACTAGATGCATCAAATTACTCAAAAAAAGCAGACATTGTAATCATGCTGACAAAGCAAAAACAGATAGTCACAAAATAATAGGGGATAAACAGGAAACTATATCATGTTGAAGAAACCATAGGCAACAAATTACTATCAATAATAAACTTATAAATCTGGCAATTAACAGATCATTTGTAATATTGGAGAGACCAGCATAAGCTGAATGAAAAAGGAAGCCAGACTGCAGAAGATATGGAAGACAGGAGAAGAGAGGAAGTAGAGAAAATAAATACTAACAGCTTTTTCAAAGAATTTAGCTAAGAAGAGAAAGAGAGATATATAACAATAGTTTGTAGGCTTGGTATAATCTAGGGCCATGTGATGGGAGAGACTTGAGTGTAAGCAATTTGTTTGAGAACACCAGAAGTGATGGGATAAAGGGTACATGTAGAAGAGCTGTTAACCATGGCAAGCTGAAGGGCCCCCTCCTCAGAAGAATGAAAGGATGAGGAGGAAGGGTAAAGAGAGAGTTCTCAGATAATGTCCTTAACTTTTCTTCTCTGAAGTATGAAGTCCTAAACTGGGTGAGGAGAAGAGCTGTAGAGTTCTTACAAACATAAAGATGACAGCATATAAAATCTTGCATCCCTCCCCACACAAAGAATTTCTCTTCTTGATTGTCTACTAACGCCAACACTTTATATTCCTTCCTGATCATACCTGTTAAAATAGTCACAGTCATCTCAGAAAGGCAACATGTTATGGTGGAAAGAAGATATATTTGGAGTCAGAAGACTTGAGTTCAAATCCTAGATTTGAAACTTACTTACCTGGGACACCTTGGAAAAGTCATTTAACCTATCTAGCCTCAGTTTCCTCATCTATAAAATAAGTTAATTGTATTAGATGACCTCTAAGGTCTATTCCAGTTCTACAATTGTGATCTTTGAATCTTGACTCTCTCTGGTTCCTAAAATTACAATTACCAGTATCTATATACCTAGTATCATCTTTCATATCATTATCCTAATACTACTTTATCTAAAAGGTTACCCACCCATTCATTCCTTTCCTCATTCATTCTACACACCTTTGCCAGATTAATTTTCCTAATGTACAAGCCTACTCTAATCATTCCACATTCAAAAATCTTCTCAATGCCTAAGAATCCACATAGCCTGGCACTGCAAAGTCCTTTAAAAAAAGAGAGATATATAACAATAGTTTGTAGGCTTGGTATAATCTAGGTACATGTGATGGGAGAGACTTGAGTGTAAGCAACTTGTTTGAGAACAAATTGCTCTAAAAAAACTTTTCTGGGGTGGCTAGGTGGCACAGTGAGTAGAGCGCTGGCCCTGGAGTCAGAAGGACCTGAGTTCGGATCCGGCCTCAGACACTTAACACACACAAACAAAAACCTAGCCATGTGACCTTGGGCAAGTTACTTAACCCCAACTGCCCTCAAAAAAAAAAAAAAAGAAGCAAAAAAACTTTTCTATCCCTTTTTCATAATATATCTTGGTATTCTATGCTTCTAACTAAAGAAAACTATTTGCCATACTTTAAACATTTCCCCATGCTTTTTGTACATGTGAATTTTGGCAGAAATGTGGTATTTACACTATAAAGTTTATACTTTCCTTCCTGCTGACCCACCATCAATTTATATTCTACTCATCCTTCAAAGCCCAGGTCAAATACTAACACTTTCAGGAAGTCTTCTCTGCTCCTCTCAATTAGAAATAATTTCTGACTTACCTGATCTCACAGCATTTTGAGCTTCTAATTACATCTTAATTTTTATTTTATGTTTTCTTAGTAGCACAATGTACCTCACACAATAGGTGCCTAATATTCACTGAACATTGCAAAATGCTATTTTACAGGTTAATAAATGCATAGAAAGCCAAATAAAATAAGCTTCTAGTAATAATTTGACAACACAGCTGTGGGCCAAATTAACAAAAAATCATAATACAGTAAGAATACATTACTCAGATTGGAAGCAGTGAAAAAAATTACCACCATACTGTAACAGCCTGAGTAAGAGACAATGAATGCCTGAAGTAGAGTAGTGGCCAAGAATTAAAAAGAAGGTATGAATTCAAGAAATGTGAAATTTGCATTAAAAAGACACGACAATTGGTTGGATTATGAAGGGAATATGGTGAAGAAAAAAATTCAAACATAACTCTTAAGGATGTGAACCTGTGTGACAAGGAGGATCGTGGCTCCCTTGACAAAAATAGAGTAGAGGGTTTAGAAGAAAAGATAAAGAGTTCTGTTTTGGATGTGATGAGTTCAAGTTGCCTACAAAATATGCAGATAATCAGGTACCAATTAACAATGGTAGAAGAAGGTCCTCAATAGGAGTCAACTGAATGACAGTGGAAAACACACAATGTTTGCCGTCACGAGTACTTAGGTTTAAATCTTGGCTTTTTACTTACCACCTGTGTGATTTTGGACAACTCATTTTCCTTCTATGGGACCAAATTTTCTCCCATGTAAAATGAGAGTGCCAGGGAGAGATGAGTTATAAAGGTCCTTCCACCAGTAAATCCTATGATAGTTAAGAGTCAAGGGAGATTTGTTTCACACTAAGCAAATCACCTTGACCTTGTATCTTTATGTATAAAAGAAGGGGAAGAGAGGCCACTAAAAGTAATACAGTACATTAACATTTACAATGCATTTTCCTTACATACAACACTGTGATAGTAAAAGTATTATTTTATCCCCACTTTAGACATAAGGAAACCAAAACCAGGAAAAAGGAAGTGATTTGATTATGGTTACCCAGTAAATATTGGTTATAAAAACACTGTTTTTAGAGATACTTCATCAAATTTGATCTAGCCCCAAAATAATCTGACTAGATAATTTCTAAAGCATCTGAAAGCTAGGAAATTCTGTCATATTTTACATGCAAAACGGAATGGTCTTGATAGTAAATATAAAAAGGAATTCAGAGAAGGAAAAAATTAATAAGATCTGAAGTAGTGAGATAATGTAACAACAGAAATGGAACTTGAACTAAGTCTTGAAGTTTAAGAAGAACTTTGATTGGGAAAGAGGAGGAGGGCATTCCAAGTTATGAGATCACACCTCATAATCATAATGAAACCTGGATAAATTACCTCAATAGTGAGGAACAAAGGCATTACATGAAGGTAAAACAGTAAAAGCAAAGGAAGAGGGCAGAAGTAGCAGGGTGTATGAAGGGTAAATACAATGAGAAAATCAATCAAAATGGAGCAAACTCTAGATGTTTAAGAGTAACAGGAAATATGGCTGAATAGATAAAATTGAGACTTTGGGTAAAGAATAACCTGAAAGGCAGGAAAATAAATCTTAAAAAGAAAAGGAAGTAATAAGAGTACTGAGACAAAGCAAAAGGTATTTTAGGAAACTCTTTAGTTATATATAATAGACTGACAGTGAAGATACTACGTAAAAGATTTGCTGTCATAAAGGTTCAACAGGCATGGAATGTCTACAACAAGCAAATGTGAGAGATATCTCAAGGAAGTTAACAATTAAACTGAAGTTGAAGAGGACCACAAAGACCGTCTAGTCTAGACCTTCACCTTTACCAAAGAGGTAAAGTGATTCAAATCTATATCTTCCAACTCCAAATCCAGCATTCTTTCAATTTTAACACCTTGTATCTTAACATAATCTCATATGAACTGAATTTACAGTCAGAAGGGCTGGGTTCAAGTTCTAACTCTGTTTCTTATATTATTATTGGCAAATCACTTCCCTTTTCTGGACCTCCATTTCCTCATTAATGCGTATCAATAATAGGAATGCTAATAAATAATAAAATTACATTACTCTGCTAATAGATAGTAATTCCATTAATTCACTATATGATTTGACGTGCTACTTGTTGATGATATTTCACTCCTATGATTACTAATTAGTGAACAATAATTAGAGTTTTTGTTTTTTTCTTACCATTTTCCTTTTACCAGAGCACAACAGGCTTTCATTATTGCTTTTAAGATTTATGACACGAGATCTAGAGCTCTTCTCTACAAGAGAACTCTACTATACTGTAATCAATTAATAAGCAAGGCATATTCTATTTTTTTTCCAGTAGGTAAATATCCTGTCTCCCCATATAAGTCTTTTCTGTACACTATTTCAAAGTGGGGACTGGGGGAGGAAATGCATCTTGAGAAAGATGAAAGCTTTTGAAAAATTCTTAAAATTGAAGTACTCCATCTCCAAAGTTGTAAAAAATTATATACAAATCTTTGAGAAGCTGGTACAAAGCCTCAGACTTTTTTTCTCTCCATTTGAGAGGAGGTAAGAAAAAAATAGATTTCTGTAAATTAAAAAGATAAAATAAAATAAAATAAAATTTAAAACAAAAAAAAAATTAAATGCTCCCTGCTTATCTTCTTTAGGGAAAAAAATAGGGAGAGAAAGATGCTAGAATTGTGATTTCATTGATAAAGGAAACTCCAGAGGAGTCAATTTCCTTTACCCCTACAGGTCAGTACCTTCTCTTTAATTTACTATTTTAGAAAACTGCCTATAAAGCACTAAGAGGCTAAGTGACTTGCCCAGAATGTGTCTAAGATGGGTATCAAATTCAGGTCTTCCTGGATCATAAGCCAGCTACCTATCTAAAATATTATGCTGCTTCATATATAATTTGACAACACCATTTAATATAGACTGTTTTACCAAAGAGATATTTTTAAAAATCTATTTTAATTCTGGAGAATTCACTTTTTTATACAAATCTCATATTATGCCTCTAATTTCAGACTAATAGTTGGGATAGCTGATCAAGGAACTTTGGGACATTTGGCAGTAATAATGATTATATTGTATGTAACATACAATATATATTGCTGGTTTAATTATGTCAAAGGTTACTATAAAAGGCTCTTTGAAATTTAAACAAACAAGGAAGTAATACAGAGTACTGTATTCTCAACAGAGAAATAAAGAGGCAACAACAGAGAAATAAAGTGGCAACAAGCATATGGATCTGACTCCCCACCAGAATATGTTGTAGTTTTTATTCTTCAAATTCATATTTGGAGATAAGAATCTTTATTACAGATTACAGATAATCTTAATTACAGATTACAGATAAGAATCTTAATTAACTACCAAGAAAATTTATAAAATAATACTCTCTCTTTAAAAATAATCCTACATTAAAGGTGGAGGGAAGTTGGGAATATTTAAAAACCAATTCTAACTGGTCAGTGATGACTTGGAGGGAGGGACCAAAGCAGGGAAGGGTTTATTTAGCATAAATGTTTTCATGAATATCCAAAATGCTGAAGGCTAAGGAATCCTTAACTTGGGATCCATGACCTAGCATTTTAAATATTTTGATAACCATAATTCAATGTAGTTGCATTCCTTTTTAATATTATATATTTATGTATTTTTAAAAATATTATTCTGAGGAGTCAAAAGGCTTCATTCACCAGAATGCCAAGAACTGCCACAAAACAAAAAAAGTTAAGAGTTTACAATATCACACAAACTCATTCAATTTGCAGAATAATATTTACTCAAAAATTACTCAAATTTCAAAAACTGCTAGTGTGGGAATTTGCTTTGCTTGACTATGAATTATTTGTTTAAAAAAAAGGGGAGGGGAGGAGTGTTTTGTTTTAAATTGGAAGAGCAGAGTGGAAGGGAGACTAGCATTAAAATGGCCAAGAAAAGAAGAAAAGAGTGTGACATTTTTAAAAATGCATAGAAGAGAACAAAAGGACTAGAAGGAAACAGAAAAATGCAGGAAAACTCTAAAAGTCACATACTGAATTTATTATATACTTAAAAGCAAAACAGATTTTAGGCTTCATATGTAATCCTTATTCTGTTTGGCTTCATATGTGGAAATGATCATTTTATTTGGTATTTTGGTAAGTTCAGAATTCTAAAAAATTAGTTTTTTCAGTGGTATAAACTAATACCTTATTTTCCCCCCTCAGATCTGTGCTAAACTCAGAATCAAAGAGCTTATATGTGTTTACTTTGATTAAAAATTTCAATAGAAAACTGAAACAAAGAAAAAAAAATTTGTAATAGTGTTATATATAATACTATAATCCAATCACAAACAGATTGCACATACCAATTTCAGTAAAAAGAATATATTCAGATAGAGATATATATAAGTGATCATTTATGCATACTTTTAAACAGAGTACTATTTTAGTTTCACAAATAAGTAAACTTAAAAAAAAACTGAATCCTACTGGATTTACTATCATTAAATGCATACATACACTTGAATCCTCACACAAAGTAATGAAGCATCAATTAAGTTACATAGTAATTTTTTTAAAGCCCATTTTTCTTATACCTTTAAACAAAGTACTAAAAAAAGGTAGATCAAATACCTTATTTATCTTTAACATCTATTTTGCTTACCTCTTCATTAATATCAATAACATCTCCCGGTCTGAGTTCTAATTCATCTTCATTTTGTGGAATATACTCAAAGATAACTTTACACTGCCGCTTCTTTGCTTCTAAAGAAAAAGACATGACAGAAAATTAAGTTTTAAAGTAGCAATAAAATAAGAATAACAACTTCCGTTTATGTATTTAAATTTAAGTTATTTTTAAAAACTGAACCTTTTTAAGCAGGCAAAGGAGCTAACCACATTTAATTTTATAGCCTACATTCTAGAACCAAACCCTGGCCTAGTTAGACCAATTTGAGTACAAAGTAACAAGTTGGACACACCCTTCTGGGCAATGACAACTTCTATTTGTACACCAGAATACACCAATTACATAGAAGCAAACATTTCACTGCCAATTACAACGCTAGAAAAATGGACTTTTAAAGGCTATATTGGCACAACAGATGAGTCACAGAAGAGTACTCCAGTTCAATAATTGCCCGTTGCCTGATCAAAGTCTAAGAGTAGTGCTTTTTTTCAAGTGTCAGCTATTTAAAAAAAAGAAAAACTCATGCAACTCTAGAAGACAGTAATGTAAGAAAATTCAATTTCTTTACTCTTTCCCCTTACCCTCCAATATCCAATCAGTTGCCAAATTTCTCTCTAAGCTGTCTTCCACACAGCTATCAGATAAATAGCCCTAGCACAAATGTTCAAAAAAGCTTTAGTGAAGCCCTACTACCTTTGCATCAATTCCTTACCCCAGCTTACATTTAAAGTACTCACTCCACAATCTGGCTGTTACCTAACCTTCTAAACATATTTCATATCACTGCCCTTCATGTACTCTCTATTCCAGAGAAGCCAACCTATTAGCTCTTCTCAAAATTTGAACTTTCATCTTCCACCCGTTTTTGCAAAGGCTATTTTCTGACAGCATCCCTGTCCCTCCTTAGATTCTCTATCTTCTATGTGTACTTTTAAGATTACTATTTTAGTTGTTCAAACAGGTGAACTGAAGACTATTGAAGTTATTATTATTAAAACCTTACATACATTTGAAACTTTATACAAAGGAATGTCAGCAATTAAGTTAGAGTAATTTTTTTTTAAATAGCACATTTGTTTTATACCTTTAAACTCTCAGGCTCTCTAGTTTCCTTCAGGCCAGTACAAGTGCCAATATTACTCTTTTCTTGCTCTCTCTAATTGAGTTTTCTTCCTCCTCAAATTATCTTGTATTTACTAATCTGCTTTAATGCTGCATGTGCCCAATCTTCAACAAAATGTAAAGTAAGGAGTTTGTATTTTTATCTTAGGAAACAGAGCTACTGAAGGACTCTGATATGGGGGTAAGATAGTTAAAATACCTCAGGAAGGTAATTTTGACAATTGTATGAAAGAAGTACTGCAGAAGAGACTGGAGACAAGAGGACCAATTAGTAGGTTATTCCAATAATGCAAGTAAATGATGTGGTCCTGAATAGGGTGACAATGCAAGCTGAAAGAAAGTGATATGTATGTATGTACGTATGTATGTATATATGTATGTATATATGTATTGTGTGTAGTGTGTGTTGTGTGTGTTGTGTGAGATACGTATAGGGGTAGAATCAAGAGGAGTTGGCAAATGCTTTAATGTAGGGGAAAAGGAAAGTGTCAAAGATGCCTTCAAGGTTTCAGGGCTGGTGACTAAAAGGTATCATTAACAGGACTAAAGAATTTAAGAGGAAGGGTCTGATTTAGATGGGAAAGTTGTGAGCCAAATCTTGAATATGTTCAATTTGAGGTGCTGGCAAGACATCCTAGTGATATCCAAAAAGCTGAAGACACAACAGTGAAGCTTAGGAGGAGAGACTGCATATACAGAGAAGAGAACAGAAAAAGAAAAAAAAATAGAAAGAATAGAGATGAGGGTCAAGACAAAACCTTGGAAGATATTCACATTTCAAGGGGAAGAGGAAAAAGATGAGCCATTGAAGTAGATGGATAGGAAGAGAACCAGGGCATTACTGAAGCCAAGGCCAGGGGAGGGTATACGAAGTTCATAGGCAGTTTTCAAATTTGAGTAGGTCAAGGTCAAAGTATAATTTGAGAAAATAATCTCACACTTTTGCTCAGAATATTGATTTTAGAAGGAAAAGACAGGGAGACCAATTAGGATGCTGAATAATCCAGACTTGGGTGACAAAGATTTAAGTCTCAGGTAGAGGCTATCAGAAAGAAAAAAATTTTAAGGTTGAGGCAAGATAGGACTTGGTGACTAGTTATATAATTGTTTTCTAAATAGTAAAAAAGAATTAAGATTCTGAGTCTGTAAGACTAAAAGGACAGTGAAGCCACTGATAAACTGTTAACTGGAAAGGAAAGATGACTCTGGAAAGGAAGGGGTGGTAAAAATCAATGATGTTACAAAGTTCTTGAAAATCATAAGAATGCTAAAACTCCTCCAGAGATAGACTATTTGACACTTCTTTGAAACTCAGAGTATACAACTGAACACACTGTATACAATATTCAATATGAGCATGATATCTCACTAAAGCATTCATTAAGTCTTCCAAAGTTATTTTCCTTTCTGTTTGTAAACCAGGTAACAGTTCTTAATATTTACCACAGAAAGCAACATTTTCCCTAAGGATGTTTTTCATGGAAAGCATCAATGTGACAGCTATGTCCATTTTTTGCATCTTAAATTAGATGCAATACTGTGACCCACACTGAAGAGGCAACATGGTTTATGACAAGGTAGCATGAGACAGTCTATCTCTTTACTCTAGAGTATACCCACAAAGCCTGTTATCAGCCCTGAGCCAGGTAACCACCTCCAGTCTCTTTTCTCCAATGCTCTAGAGGTCAACATCTTCACCAGACTATATTCCCACAGCAAAACTTGTGCCTTCTGGACAGACGCTCCCAGGTTATATCTCCATTATGTTCCTAACTTCATACTTTCAACCAGTTCCTACTGACTATAAGGTGCTTCTCCTTGAGCAGAAAAGAATTTTTCATCACCATATGTCACTGAGAAGGTACTTTAACAGTCAGATCACCTACTGCCCTCAAGAGATCTCTCTCTAACAATGCAAATGGAGGGAATAACAACCAAAAGCTGAAACTAAAAGCTAAGAAATCAAAATGACAAAACTAGCCTCCAAAAAGAGGCCTCCCCCTACTTCTTTATAGAATCAAGGAAGTAGTTGTAGATGCTACAAAGAATGTCAGACTTTTACAATGTGTTCATTAGGTTTGTTGGTTTGGTTTGTTTACCTTCCTGTTTTATTCTTGGCTAAGAGGTGTAGATCTCAAAGAGAAGGCGTAGGAGTTTTTAAGAATAAGTTATCGGAGGCGGAGCCAAGATGGCGGAATAGAAACGGCTCCTCCAAGCCACTCTGCCCCCAGATTCCCCCCAAACTATGTAAAGGGGACTCTGAACAACTTCTGGAGCCCCAGCACCCACAGAATGACACAGAGAAGCTAACCTCCCACTGAGGACAGCGCAGCAGCCCTGCAGGAAGGACCAGCGCAGCGGTCTGGGAGCCGGCAGCACGCAACGCGCAGAGCAGAAGCAGAGCCGAGCAGAGCCCAGGTCCGAGTGAGCCGAGGTTTTAGCCCCAGGGCAGCAGGGCCAGCAGCCAGCTGGAGAGACCCCAGAACACCAGCAGCTGTGGCGACTCCAGAATTATCAACATAGACATGCCTAGGACAAAGTGAGAGGTTAGTGCCCTATGGACTTTGGGACCTGTATTTGGGGAATGCGTCAGCTCCCTCCCCTGGGGGCTAGAAGCCGCTGAGGAGACACGCCATTTTGTAGCTTTCAGAGGCAGGTCTGGCTCCCAGCCTACAAATCGTGGGGAGATCCAGCGATCAGTCTTGGGGGGCAATCGCTCTTGCTTTAACCTCCCTGGATCTGGATTGTGATCTAGGGTGGAAGTTGTGGGTGGGTTTACAGCTTGCCAGAAACGGAAGTTGCCCCCCACACGTTCGGGACGAAAATTCCTCTATCTGGCCTTAAAGCCATAGTGTGGCAACAAGCCCAAAAGTCAAGCAATTAAGTGGCAACATGCCAAGGCAAAGGAAACAGAAAAATGCAACCCTAGACTCCTATTTTGGGGGCATAGAGCGGGAAAAGGACTGTGAGGTCAGAAGTCCTGCTCCAAAAGCCCCAGGGGAAAACATGAGTGGGTTGCAGGCCATAGAGGACCTTAAGAAGGACTTTAAAAATCAAATAAGAGAAGTGGAGGAAAAATTGGAAAGAGAAATGAGAAGGATGCAGGAAAAGTATGAAATGAGGGTCAACAGCCTGACTGAGGAAAACAACACCTTCAAAAATAGACTAACTCAAATGGCAAAGGAGGCCCAAAAGGGCAATGAGGAGAAGAATGCCTTAAAAAGTCCAATCTGCCAGATGGAAAAAGAATCTCAAAAGTTCACTGAGGAGATTCATTCCTTCAGAGTTAGACTGGAGCAAATGGAAGCTAATGACTTTATGAGAAATCAAGATGTTGTTAAGCAGATCCAAACAAATGAAAGATTAGAAGGCAATGTGAAATATCTCATGGGAAAAACCACTGACCTGAAAAATAGATCCAGGAGAGACAATTTAAAAATTATTGGACTACCTGAAAGCCATGATCAAAGAAAGAACCTAGAAATCACCCTTCAAGAAATTCTCAAGGAAAATTGCCCTGATGTTTTAGATCCAGAGGGCAAAATAGAGGTTGAAAGAATCCACCAATTACCTCCTGAAAAAGATCCCAAAAAGAAAACTCCCAGGAATATTATAGCCAGGTTCCAGAATCCCCAGACCAAGGAGAAAATACTCCAAGCAGCCAGGAAGAAACAATTTCAATATTGTGGAAACACAATCAGAATAGCCCAGGACCTGGCAGCTTCTACACTGAGGGATCGAAGGGCATGGAACACGATATTCCAGAGGGCAAAAGAACTGGGAATGAACCCAAGGGTCACCTACCCAGCAAAACCGAGTATTTTGTTTCAGGGGAAAATATGGTCATTCAGTGGAATAGAGGACTTTCAAGCATTCTTGAGGAAAAAACCAGAATTGAATAGAAAATTTGACATCCAGACACAAGAAGGAAGAGATGCCTGAGAAGGTAATCAGGGAAAAGAAATCAAAAGGAACTTATCAAAGTTGAACTATTTACATTCCTATATGGAAAAGCAATAACTGTGACTGATGATATCTTTCTCACTATGAAAATAATGGAAGAAGGGTGTGTGGTCATATGAATACATATGTGAATGTGTGTGTATATGGTTGTTTTTGGATAGAGGGCATAAGTTGAATTTGTTGGGAAGGGAGAATACCCAAGGGATGAAATTATGAGGTGAGAGAGGAAAGTGGCAAGAGGAGATGGGGAAAGACAGGGTAGGGTAAACTATCTCATGTAGAAGAAGCAAGGGGAAGTGGTTGCAAGGGAGGGGGAGAATAGGAAGGGAAAAAAAGGCAAATCCACATTCTCATTGAATTTGGTTCAGGGAGAGAATGACGTACATACTAAATGGGATATCTCAACCTGCAGCAGAATAGGGGGAAGGGGGATGAGAGGAGGGATGATGGATGGGAGGGCATCCTTGGGGTGAGGGGAGGTTGGAAGTACCCACTATAGAAGAGGGACAGGATCATGTAGGGAATGGACCAGGTGGGGGGTGGGATGAGTGGGAGGGAATTATAAGCAGCCTTGTACAATATATCTACTATGATAATGTTTTGCATAGCTAGACATGTACAACATATACTGAATTACTTATCTCCCCAGAGGGAATGGGTGACAAGGGAGGAAGGAAATGGATCTGAAATTCGAGGTCTTAAGATTAAATGTTTTAAATATAAAAAAAAAAGAATTTAAGTTATCCATAAAATTTTTAAAAACCTATGAATTTTTAAATCTTATTAAAAAAAAGGAAAGTACATGCTATTCAAATGTATAACCCAATTAACATTCTGAAAGTCATTATCCAAGCCTAAGACATTTACCTTCCTCCCACAGTTCAGTTTCTGGCTCCCTGTCCTTTCTCTTTGCCTAAAGTCCTGCCTTCATATGAGGACACTTCAACTATATATTGATACTTCTCAAAGACCTTAACTTCCCAGTTCCCCATTTACTCAATTCTCATAAACTACTCCTCTACACTCCATTTCAGCTACACAAAGATTTGGACATACCCTTTTATCTTATCATTACCCACAAGTGTTCAACTTTCATGCTTATAAAATATGAAATTTCCTTATCTGATCATAACCTAACTTATTATGCCCTCTTTCTCTGCATTTCAATCCCTAACCTTGTTCATCCTCCTCACCGTGATCCAATCCTTCAACCCCTCAGTTCTTTCCCAGACCATCACCCCTACACTGGCTAAACTCATTTCTTCTTCCCTATTTTGACCTCTGAGTGAATCAGTTCAACTCTGTACTATCCTCCTTTCTCAAATTATTTGTCCTATCACCAATCATGTCTTACCAAACTCCAGCTTTGGAATCCTCCTGTCATTCACTGCCTTTGCTCTTGTTCATATAATACTGAAGAGAACTGGAGAAAATCTCAAAACCATGCTGAGTGGGTCCACTAAAAATTTGTTACATACTCTCAATTGGACCCTCACTGCATCAAAACAATTCATTTACACCTCCCTAATACATTCACTATCCCACTTACTACAGTGGCTTTTCCAAAACTTTTCTTCCCTTTTCAAATCTTCTTTAGCACTCTTTTCAATGAGCCTCTCAGCTAAGAACCCTGTCTCATCATTTACTGAAAAAAAACTGAGTTCATTTGCCAAAAAGCTCCCTCCTTCTCATTTTATGTTACTCAAATGGCTGTCCCCTACTATTCTCCTCCTTTGATCCCATTTCATTGGAAGACGTAGTCTTTCTTCTTGTGAAGATCCCTATGAATATACCCATAACTCCACTATTCTAGAAAAACCCTAACTTAACCCTATCATCCCAATCAGCTGCTGTTCTTTATCACTTCTCCCTCCCTTTGGTTAAACTCTTAGAGAAACCATCTAAACTCAAACTCACTGCCTCCAATTCTCCTCTCATTGATTCTAAATCCTTTGAATCTGATTTCAGATCTCTTACACTGAACTGAAATAGTCTTTCCCAAAGTTAGCAAAAAAATCTAAATGGAAATGGAAATGACAAAAACTACTGGGAAAACTGGAAAACAATAGGGTATAAGTATAGAGCAACATCTCATACCATATACCAAGATACGGTCAAAATGGGTATATGATTTAGACATAAAAGGTGACATGACACCATAAGCAAATTAGAAGAGGAACAAATAGTCTACTTGTCAGATCTATGGCCAACTGAAGAATTTATAACCAAACAAGAAATAAAGAGCATTATGGGAAGTAAAATAGGTCATTTTGATTACATCAAATTAAAAAGGTTTTGCACAAACAAAACCAATACAGCCAAGATTGGCAGGAAAGTAGAAAACTGGGGGGAAATGTTTATAACAAGTCTCTCTGAAAAAGGCCTCATTTTTCAAACACACAGAGAACTGGATCAAATCTTTAAAAATATAAATCACTACTGATTATAGAAATTCAAATTAAAATAACTCTGAGGTACCACATCACACCTAGCTAATATTACAGAAAAGAAAAATGACAAATGTTGGAGGGAATGTGGAAAAACTGGGACACTAATGCACTATTGGTGGAGTTGTGAACTGATTCAACCACTCTGGAGAACAATTTGGAACTATGCCCAAAGGGCTATAAACTCTGCATATCATTTGACTTAGCAATAACACTACTAGGTCTATATCCTAAAAGGTGTACGGGTGGGTGGGGGGAGGCACTATATGTACAAAAATATTTATAGCAAATCTTTTGGTGGTGCCAAAGAATTGAAAATTGAGAGGATACACATCAATTGGGGAATAAAAAGTTGTGGTATATGATTGTGGTGCAATACTACTATGCTATAGGAAATAACAAACAGGATGCTTTCAGAAAAATTTGGAAAGATCTATATGACCAGATGCAAAGTGAAGTGAACAGAAACAGGAGAACATAGTACACTGTTAACAGCAATATCATATGAGGTCTCCAATTGATAAATGTTCAACAAATATGAACAGGTAATTTTCAGAGGAAAAAGTTAAATCTATCTATAGTCATATGAAAAAATGCTCTAAATCACTATTGATTAGAGAAATGGAAATCAAAACGCCTCTGAGGTACCACATCGCATCTATCAGATAAGCTAACATAACAAAACAGGAAATTTATAAATGTTGGAAAAAATGTGGGAAAATTGGAACACTAATGCATTACTGGTGGAGTTGTGAACTGATTCAACCATTCTAGAGAGCAATTTGAGCTATGCCCAAAGGACTACAAAGCCCTTTGACCCAGCAAAACCACTTCTAGGCTATATTCCAAAGAGATCATAAAAATGGGAAAAGGACCCACGGAAACAAAAATATTTATAGCATATCTTTTTGTGGTTTGCAAAGAATTAGACATACAGGGATGCTGTAGCAGCAGGCACCCTAGCATACCCAGGATGGCTGCTAGCACAGGTTCTTAGATCTGCTTTTCTAAAGGAAAGCAACTCAAAATGGGTTAACAATATCACTTTAATTAATCAAACATATGTCATTTACCTAGTTCAGGCGAAAAAGTCAGCACCCTGAACTTCAGAGAATATAAACAAAAGTTACAACAGAAAATAACACAATTCAGCAGATGGGGCTTCCAGCTGTCTGACCATTACATCCATATCTAGTTAGTTACCAGAGGGGAAAGCACCAACATCTGGGTTTTCAAAGCCAGGGAGTTCAATGGCTACCCAGAGTCTCATCTGGCCAAATCACCCAACTCTTCCCAAAGTGAGCCCCAAAGCAAAACCTCCCATCAGGGTATATAGAGCCTTCTCCTGGGTGGGAAAATGTCACAACCCTCTTGGCCCACTGCCCAATCACAAAGTAACAAGGTGTGGGCATTCCTGAAAAACAAGCCTCCCACCACAGACTCCATATGACCACATTCAGCCTATTTGGGGGCAGAGTATATTTTCAAATTAGGGAAGGTTCTCAGATTCACTTATGCCTATCAAGGGGCCAAGGGGCAGGGAAGATCTTCAGATTACCATTACAGATGCCCATCAACTGGGGAATGGCTGAACAAGTTGTGGTTTATTGATGTGTAATGGAATACTATTGTGCCATAAGAAATCATGAGTAGCATGCCTTTAGCATTGATTTAGCATGCAGGTTCAGGGAGAAGAATGACCTCAAGCTTTTAAGCCTACATGAATGGGAGAATTGTAGTGTCATCAATACTAGTGGGAAATATAGAAGAAGGTTCTAGATAGAAGATGATGAGCACGGTTTCAGATATATTGATTTTCAGGGATATGAAGGAGAAGACACCCTACAGGAAAGTGGAAATAAGGGAATGGACCTAGAGGAAGAGTTTTCATATAGAGAAGGAAAATAGCTTGTAACAAACCTTAGGGAACACAAATGAGGGAAAGTGAGGAGTAGTCAGAGATATAAAGAGAAAAAGATTTCAATGTCAAAGAAGAGAAAAGAAGAAAAAACATCAAGCAGGAAGGGGTAATCACACAGCAGTGTCAATTGCTGCAGAGAAGTCAACAGGCTAAGAAAAGGCCAATGAATTTGACAATTAATAAATATCTGGGAACTGAGAAAGAACATATTCAGCAAAGTAGTGGAACAAAAGCAAGAATGTATTGGGGAGTTGATGAGTAAGTAGTACAGTAAGCATAAATCCCTCCTTTGGAATTTTGACAGAAAAAAAAGCATGATAATGTCATAGAAATAAAGGATAGTAGGATCTGTAGAAGGTATTTTTTTTTAAAGCAATTGGGGTTAAGTAACTTATGTGTGGGTGCTAATTTTCTGAGGCCGAAACCGATCCCGGGGGACTAGTTCAGGTGAGAAAGTCAGCACCCTGAACTTCAGAGAATACAAACAGAAGTTATAACAGATAGAGGAGGCAAACATTTATATGCAGAAGGGAAGAAACCAAGAGAGATAAGGGATAAGTCTGTCAATGGGAAGAAAAAGTGATACTGAGAAAACAGAAGTTTTGGGGGTACAGAGAAGATGACTTCTATCTTCTGAGCAAAATTATAAAAATATAACAGCAGGTTAGAGAAAGGGTAAAAACTCTTAAGAAATCCAGTACTTCCAAGGATCAGTCAATTTGGTTAGGGAAAAAAAAAAAAGACATCTTTATTTTCACTAACCTCTAACTGAAATTTAGCATTATTTCCTTCAATTATGAATGTAGTCAACCACAGTAGCAGTAATTTTGGCACCAACAGAAATCACATTTCAACTTTTGCAGATCTCAAAATATCATTTACACTCATCACTATTTTTAAATTATTTGAGTCATATAAAAGCAAGCTTTGGAAGCTTTCATTCCATTTTCATCAACATATATTAACAAATTGGGAATTTCAACATTTGTAAGCATCCAATAAGAAACTGAAATCAATTTAATGTATGATATGACATGCTGCATTATCAAAGGCCATTAGTTTAATGTTTTTATTAAAATTAAACAACTTTCACACTGATGTACTTAAAAATAAAATTTAATTTTAACATGATTTTTAAAAATGCATTTTCTTGTTCTTTAATAAATCAAGAAAGGGGGCAGGTAGGTGGTGCAGTGAGTAGAGCGTCGGCCCTGGAGTCAGAAGGACCTGAGTTCAGATCTGGCCTCAGACATTTAATGCACACACAAATAAAAAAAAAAAAACCTAGCTGTGCGGCCTTGGGCAAGTTACTTAACCCCAATTGCCCTCCAAAAAGCAAAAAATAAAATAAAAAAAAAATAAATCAAGAAAGCATATAACTATATCACAATCTGTAAAACTATCTTGGCAACTGTGTTCCAATTTAATTGACTTCTTTTGTAATCTTATATCCTTTAACACATTTAAAAACATTTTGAGAATGGGTCCATTCTCAACCAAATGCCAAAACTGCCAAATATGTACATAAAATGCTTGGTACCTTTTAGAGTAATGAGAAGATGAGAGACACTAATATGGAGGCTTGATAATAGAAGAAACAGTTGAGCCTGCTTCCACGACCTAACATGTGACCTTTAGCAAGTCATTTAACACTCTCTGAGCTATCACTTAAGGAAAATGAAGATACTACCCCCTATCACCTACCATGTTAATATGTCAAAGGCTTGTGAAGAGAATTTTAAAAGGTATGTGATGACATAAACTGTAAAGCAAAAAAAAAATCAATCTACCATATTACTATTCTATGTTCTAATTGCTAGAGGTGGGGAACCTAAAGCTTCAAGGCCACCTGTGGCTTTCTAGGTCCATGGGGGTGGCCTTTGACTGAATCCAAGTTTCACAGAACAAATCATTTTATTAAGAGGATCTGTTCTGTTTGGAAGTTTGGATTCAGTCAAAGGGTCACACTTGAGGAACTAGAGGGCCACATGTGGCCTCAAGGAAGCAGGTTCCCCACCCTATTTGTATATAATAAATGTGCATAAATAATCCCCAAATAAAATATATCAGAAGTAAAAAGATGAGAATTATTAGCACAATACAGACTTCCCTCTATACTACACTACCTTAAGGTCTATTCTTTGTGTCATGTTGAAATATAAGGAATACTTAAGAAGTCAATTTTTTTAAAAACCCAATGACTATAAAATTCAGTTATCTACCTGTGGCTTTGATTCTCTTTTCTAGCTTACAATCCTCCACAATAATTAAGGATATGTTATTACACTAATTTAATACTCATGACAAGACTAATATATTGTGATCATTTAACCATTTATCGTTTAACCATTTTCATTTATTAGCAAGCATCTACTTAATGCCTAGTAGGTACAAATGTTGGTCAATATAGGCACTGTTCACCTTAGAAGAATTAAATTTATCACTCTTGCCTCTAAGGGCAAAATTTATTCAGCAACATCCTTGTCAATACTTTGTTCACCTATTTCAATTTTCAAGCAAAGATGATATGACATGTTAAGAATTATCTTTAAGAGCACACAGCCCGTCTATGATTTGAGAGGGAAAAGAATTATGCTAACTCATAGATTCTATTAAATTCCTTTAGATGACTGTGAGTTCATTATGGAAATACACAATGGAGTACCTAGTCAGATCCTTTTAACAAATTATAGGCAATAGATACAAGGCTTATCTAGGTAAAAGTTTGGGATAAGAGTTTCTAAAATCTATAGCATAAGAGTAGGAGAAAGGAGAAGTAAAGGAGGAGGCTGGGTTAAATTCTCTCAGATTAATGAATAACCAAAAAATAATTATTAAGTGCCTAACACATGTAAAAACACTAACTAGTGAGAACCTGAGGCCACTAGAAAGATAAATATGTACCTGCTCTCAAGAAACTCAGAAAAGATGGAAAGAGAAATTTTATTTTTCTGGTTTAGATCTGTAACCTGTGATTTTATCAGTATAGGAAATTCCCTCCTTCCACAAAGGTTCTATAACTCTTCTCCAAATTATAATCTCTGATAGTGACCTTGGGTACTGAAAGACTGTCACGTGCTCACAATCATGTAAATAATATGGATCAGAGGCAAGACTTCAATAGAGAAGTTCCTGACTCAAAAATAGCCCTGTATCTGAATAAGCTGCTGCCTCTCCCCTTCATCCTTAAAACAGCAGTTTAGATGGACAGCCTTTATTGTAGGTAAAAGTATAAGGAAACTAAGGGTTCAGAAACATGCCCCAAGTCATAGCAGCAGTGTCATGAATTCAAAATCCTGAAATTAGTATTCTTACCAGCACACTTAACAAAACAGAATCTAAGTGCCTAAAAACATAAAAACAAAGAACGAGGAGAGAAAAGAAGGGGAGGTCACTTCCAGCAGGATGAATTGGGAAATGAATTTAAATGACAGCCTTTAAACCACAAACGATCCATGTAATTTGATTGCTGCTCTCTTAAATCATTCAGACATTATTTGACAAGGTTGGAAAAGGAAGAAAGTTTTTACATACTCTTCTTAACATTTTTGGTTAGGGGATGCGGCTGAATTCCTCCTGCTGGAAGTCCATAAGTGCTTATGCGTTGTACAAGATTGGCTACATTTCCAGGCTTATCTCGTTTGAAAGGAAAATTTTCCTCCTTGAGTTCGATGTCTCTCTTAATTTCCTATAAAGAGGAGAAATAAAAAGAATAAAGCAAAGTAAGTCCTCGAGATTCTAAATTATTAAATTCTCTAATACAAAATCAAATCATAATATTTGTTAATGACAGTTATATGGAAAATATTTTTACGTAGCAAAACTATGGCAGAAAAGACCAAAAGCATATTAAGGAATGCCTATTTTTAATACAAATTCCCCGAATTTCAGGGGGAGGTAAAAGATTATTACAATGGGTAGAGGATTATATAAGTGGTAAACAGTAATCCGAATAGTATCCATATAACCTCTGATACCCTAACTCATTATCCTTCCTTTCACCACCTTCACTTTTCTTCCACTTCATCCTCTTCAATTAATCTTGCATTTTACACACTACCCTAAAAACCTAGCTGCAATACAGAAATCAAGGTTAATTTGGAGGGCTGCAAGCAGGTATTTATATTTTGGCTTCCCCATTGCTACGACATAAAGTAAGATCAATCTCATTTTCTTACTTTATTATCCATGATGTCTAATGTTCTTAAGTATCATTCAAATTCTTAATAGAAGAGTACTTTTGAAACTACTGGGAACTGTGGTGGTACCAAAGCAATATCTAAAGATTTAAAATCTACACTCAACTTAAAAAAAAACACTCAAGAATACTGAAAAATATCTTGCATTTTTAGCTAACAATTATAAATGAGAAAAGGTGAGTAATAATAAACTAATGAAATAAAATAAATTGAGAAAACTCTGTACCAAATCAAGCCATATTTTGAAAGATATTTCTTTTTTTAATTTCAATTTATTTATTTCCTTTTAGTTTACAACAATCCCTTGAGTTCCAAATTTTCTCCCCCTCCCTCTCCTCTCCCTGAAAAATATTTCTTAATAAAAGGATTGAGGCATCATTTTGTTGGGCTTCAGTTTTATCAAAACAGAAGTTAAAAAGTTGTAGATGCAAAATGTGATCTGGTATAGTGAAAAGATCACTTAGGGAGGTTGCAAGCAGACTTGGCTTGTAATCTTTGCCCTAGGACTAACTAACTGGGTATCTTTTGCCAAATCATTGTCTATGCCTTGTTTTTCTTACTGTAAAATGAGAGTATTACATTAAGTGAAGTCTATGAACCCTTTCAGAAAAAGCACATTTCCATTTAAACCTCCTCTATAAAGAACCCTGGAGAAAAGAGACACACTAGATATCACTATTTTCAGTACAGTTGAGTTAATAATTAAAATTATATTTTTAATACTTATTAATGGAAATATTTCTAAAATAAAGAGTATAGTAAATGTATTTTAAATATCTATTGGGGTGGCTAGTTGTTGACGTGAATTGAGCACCAGCCCTGGAGTCAGGAGGACCTGAGTTCAAATCCAGCCTCAGACACTTGACACACTTACTAGACATGTGACTTTGGCACAAGTCACTTAACCCCAACTGCCCTCCAAAAAGCCAAAAAAAAAAAAAAAAACAACCCACCAATCTATCTATGGACAATTCAGAGTCATGTTTATGCAAAGAGTATTGTGATGTACAGCAGATGCCCATGCAGTGTTATATACCCAGGGTGTAGTCGGACCAATATCCCTCTGTTTTTCCCCTCCTCAATTCAAGTTGGGTTAATTTTTCCTTAAAAAATATTAAGATCACGTTCAAGATCCAGTTGGTTCAGCAGACCAGAGGACTAGGCTGCTGACATCAATCCCTGATTGCCTGTGTACAAAGCAACCATAAGAACCTCAAAGCAAAACCCCATTAAGCTCCTCCTTCCATTCCAAGACTACACAAGATTGCCAGAAATTTCAAGGTAACTATTACAGAGGTAAAGAGCCAAGGGTCCAGAAAACAGTCCCTGAAATCGGTGGGATCTAATTCCTGGCAGTTCCAAAAAGCTCAATGCCCATCAAGCCATCATCTGGAATAATTCAAGATTTAAGTTCATGCTTCCCTCTGAATCACAACAGGAAACATGGTCAGCTCTTTCAAGAAAATCTTCCTGGAGTACTGAGACCAGGTGAATCCCTTACATTCAACTGGAGCCTATCAGGGCCCCAAAAGGGGAATGAGTCAATTTATGGTGGGAATTCTGCAGAGATTGAAGCAAGGCTCAGCCCTGCACTCATTCTAGGTCACTAGGAAATTGAGAAAGAATTGAAGCACAAATGGACCTGTGATTTCCTTCATTTAGGCAGGTTCTGAATAAGAAACTCCCTCTACCAATGCAGGTCCTTCTCTGCTCTTACAATCTTAGAGTTGCACAGAGTACTAAAAAAGTTAGTGACAGTATAAGTCAATGAAAGGATATGAATCCCAGTTTTCTCAATTCCTAGGCTAGCTCTCAGTCCTCTAAGCCACATTTTGGTTCCTCTTAAAGAAGTCAAAGACTTCATTAAAGTTTTTTTTTTTTTAATCTACCATGACACACAGTTACAGAATCATATTTGGTTTGCAATCCACTAAAACCTCTAGCTTTTTCCAAGTAAAATGCTTCTCTACCTATGCACGGTCTTTTTTTATGTTCCAGGACTGGTTTTTTGTTTGTTTTTAAAGAACATAAAAAAAAATCCTAAGAGTTTTTATCTATCCCTATAAACTTTATCACAGTAGAACTGACTCAATGTTCTAGCCCAGGGGTGGGGAACCTGGGGCCTTGAAGCCACATGTGGCCTTCTATGTCCTTGGGTGTGACCTTTTGACTGAGTCCAAGTTTTCCAGAACAAATCCTTTTATTACACGGATTTGTTCAGTGAAGTTTGGATTCACTCAAAGGGCTGTACTTGAGGACCTAGAGGGCCACATGTGGCCTTGAGGTTACAGGTTCCCCATCCCTGTTCTAGTCTAAATGTCAGCAAACTTTTTCTGTGAATAGCCTACAAGTGGACATTTTAAACTTTGTAGGCCAAGAGCCAAAGTCAAGGATATTATATAGGTATAGTCAGTTAAGCTATAATACATATTTCAAAAATGTAAAGTTGTTCTAATGTAATTTTTATATTAGGGAACACTTGAAGCATAACTCAAATTTTAAGTTTGTTTCTGCTCCATTTCTTTCTCAAGAAACTACTTGAATACAGAAAACTACCACTTAATAACAGACAAGCTACAATCCTTCTCACATTCACTTCCATAAGCAAACTTTTGTCTTTGTCAAGGTAAAGTGTTATATTTATTGCAGTTCTTTTGATGTATCTCTGAGCAGAGAAGGGCTGGTCTGAACTACCACCATCCCATCACCCACTTTTAGAGGGAGCTTCCAGTCCTGAAGCCAACAGGACAACTTCCAAAAGACTTTGCTAGCCTAACCATGAGAATCCAAATAAAGACCAAGCAGTCTGAGGCCATGGCCACTATTTACTGTAGTAATTAAGTATTTTTAACCATTTAATATGCGCAAAAATGTGCTACTGTTTTTATTAAGTTTCCATCTTTCTTTAAAATGTGTCATTAATAAAGTTTTTTTTTTATTTTTCTTCAATTTATTTTTAGTTTACAACATTCAGTTCCACAATCTCTTGAGTTTCAAATTTTCTCCCTCTTCCTCTCCTTTCCTCTCCCCCCCCATAGTGGCATGTAATCAAATATAGGTTCTACAAATACCTTCACTTTGAACATTAGTCATGTTGTAAAGAAGGATTATAGCCAATGGAATGAACAATGAGAAAATTAATCAAGTTCTTAAGTAGTGTAACCCCACCTGCATTTTCCCTATAAACTCTGTGGTTTTTGAGTGATTTTGCAATAGTCAAGTGCTTTTGGGAAATGAAAATTTCCTATTACAGGAGAACTAAAATGAGAAAAAAGTAAGTTTCCACAAAATTTTTATTGATTAAATTCAAGATTCAATATTTTAATATACTTTAATAATAATGTAAGTCTACTAATAAAAAAATGCAAGTCTTTTTTAAGGGGACATTTCACTTATTGGGGTTTAAAGTTTGTGTTCCTTATCATCAAAATCAAACAAAACAGATCAGCTCTCCTATAATGCAAAAAGTATATAACCAGGTACTTTTTCATTAAAAATAATAACAATAGAGGCAACTAGGTGGTACAGTGGATAGAGCACGGGCACTGGAGTCAGGAGGACCCAAGCTCAAGTCCAGCCTCAGACACTTAACACAAAAAATTAGCCATGTGACCTTGGGCAAGTCACTTAACTCCAACTGACCTGCCTTCCCCCTCCAAAAAAAGCCAAAAAAATAATAATAACAACAATACACAAAATCTTGTCAATAGGAAGTTTGGTGTATTGAATACACTGCTGAACTTTAAATCAAGAAAATCTGAGTTTGAATACTGCCTCAGACAATTACTTAGCTGGTGACAATGGGTAAGTCATTTAACATCCCTCAGCCTCAGTTCCCTCATCTGTAAAACGAGGATAACAGTATTTACTTTACAGGGTTGTCATGAGGATCAAATGAAATAATATATGTAAAACACTTTGCAAAACTTAAAGAGCTATATAAACATTAGCCATCATTAAAGCATGACTGCTACATGGACAGACACAAAAGAAAACATTTGAAATATGATATTATTCTTTATAAAGACATCATCATACAGATATACAAAACATTGTTACTACTATCCATCACAAGACAAAAACTCAGCTAAGTTAATAACCTACTCCAAAGTGATCTGACCTGTATTTTAAAAGGTAACACCACAGAATTTTCGCTAGTACATTTTTTTAACATAAAGTTCCAAATTTCCAGAAGAAATGGAAAAAGGTTACCAAAGACTACTTACTTTAACAAAATTATCAGGAAACATCCCCCTTCTTCCATTTAGTTCTCCTTCTAACCATCCTTCTTCTTCAAGTTTTTTCACATTTCTGATGATATCCCCAACTCGAATGGTCAATTCATCATCATGTACTGCATCATAGTCATACTCCACAATAAAGTCAACTAAAATAAGGAAAAAAGCAATTAACAATAACCAGGCCTGATTCATAAAATAATAAAAATATTAGATGCTAAATGAAGTTACTACTTAACCACTAAGAAATTCAAAAAAATTTTAGTTGACATATATTTGGTAGAGAAAAGAGGGAATAAATCTTTAAAGTCTCTGTTAGCTCTGTGATGCAGTTTTTTAAAAATTGTTTTTTCTTATAATTTAGTAAAAAGAATATTGATCAACACAATTAGTGACTTTGCTCAGATTGCTTAAACCATTGTTCAATAAAGTAAAGAACGTAAATTACTTAAGAAAAAAACTCTTATTTGACCACTGCCAAGAAAAACTGAAAAGTATATTGGCAGAAATTAGTAAAACATATGCAACAATAAAGTTAAGATGGATATACAAACTAAACATAAAATGGTAACACCATAAAAAAGTTACAACAGAACTAGATCAGGTGCATAGAGAGGAGAGATGGCCTAGAAGCCAAGAAGAACTGGATTCAAGTCTGGTCTCTGATACATGCTACTAGCTATGTGACCCTAGGCAAATCACTTAACCTCTCAGAACTCTAGACAACTCTAAGAGTTGACAAAAAGGAGAGAGTTAATCACCCGAGTTTTTATAGCAAGGAAATGTAGTCCCTTTCTCAATCCAAAGTATATATACAGAAATAACACAAATATTTAGGACCTAAAACCATTCTCATAGATGAGTGGTAATAAGCTTTAAAGTGTTTTATTTTATGTTTCTTTGTTTTTCTACTTCATTCTACATACAAACAGTTCTCCAGAATAGAATTTTGGTCTATTATGAAAGAATACCCCAAATCACCACTAAGATAAAAGTAAATAAAAACAATTCTAAGCATTTACTTTATAGACAGAATATTGGAAAAGATAACAAAAGAAGAAATTAAACGATGTTGGAAGGGCTACAAGAAGATGTACAGGGCAGATAGGTGGTCAATAGAGCACCAGCCCTGGAGTCAGGAAGACATGAATTCAAATCCGGCCTCAGACACTTAAAACTTATTAGCCGTGTGACCTTAGGCCAGTCACTTAACCCCAGTTGCCCTGCCTACCCTCCATAAAAAGCAAAAAAAAAAAAAAAAAAGGCAGGGTGGAGGGTCCATTATGGGGCTGCTAGGTGGCACAGTGAATAGAGCACCAGACCTGGAGTCAGGAGGACCTGAGTTCAAATCCAGCCTCAGACAATAGCTTTGTGACCTTGGGCAAGTCACTTAACCCCAATTGCCCTCCAAAAAGTTTACCCTCTTCTCTTCCAAGCACCACCCAAAATGTTCAATTTGAGGAATTTCATTCAGCACTACTTTATGGATGCTGATTTTCCATTCAGATACAATAACTTTCTGGATAGCTTTATGGTCTATGTTGTAGAAGGAATGAGAATAGTCTAAGAAGGAGAACAAATTGTGTACTCTACCTTTAATAAGTGATACTCAAACTCTACCAACCAGCACAAGAAAACCACATTGTTAATCACACAATCAATTCCAATAAAATTAATGAAATGGAGCTTCAATTCAAAGATGGGGAGAGGAGGGGGAGGAGAGAGAAGGAAAAGGACAGGGGGAAGGGGAGGGAGAGAGAGAAAGGAGAAAAGAGAGAGAGAAGGAAATGAGGAGAGGAAGAAAGAAAGAGGAGATAAGGAGGAAAGATAGGAAGAAAAAAGGAAAGAGAGGAAGGAGAGTTAGAGGGGATAGGGAGGGGGGATAGCAGAGGAAAGGAGAAAGAGGGAAGACAGAGAGTTTAAGGGACAGAGAGATGCAGAGGGAAAGGAAAACACTATGCCAGTGGTTTCAAACTAAAAGAGAAATGGGTGTCAAACAAAAATAGAAACAGGGCCCACTAATCTATATATAAATCTTAACCTCTGAAACCTTTTTTTAAAAAAACTCCAAATCACTCCAGCTCTCAAGGACTAGCCAACAACAGGTTCCAGGCCAAGCCCTGCATGGTCACTGCTAGGGCTCTGATTGGCTCAGAATGAATGGAATGAATGTAAATAGACAGAAACTCTAAGGGTCCGCCCCTCCCAGAGGGATTGGGTTTGTTTGTTTCTTTGTTTGTTTTTGGAAGAGGTAAAGAGGCCATTTCTAACCCAGCTGGCTTGGTCAAAGTCAAAACCGAAACTTGTAAAGACCTTAGCTTGAAAAGGCCAAGCATTCCATTGCAACCTGGGCCATCTCCAGTTGTCCTGATCTGTATTAGGCCACTGGACCCAGATGGCTACGGAGGAGAAAGTGAGTCTGGTGACTTTGCACAGCCCTCCCTTACTTAAATCCAATTCACTAGCATGTCACAGAATCACCTCCCTGATGTTATGGTCCTTTGAGAAGGAAGGGCAAACAGCAAGAATCCCAGAAAGCCACATGCTGACTTATTTTTTAAATGTAATGTTATGGCAAAATTGTAACAATGATCAACTATGAAAGACTCAGCTACTCTGATCAAAACAATGAACCAAGATAATTTCAAAGGACCCCTGATAAGCATGGGAAACTTGTGGCCACCATGTGTGGCCCTCTAGGACCTCAAGTGCAGACCTTTGACTGAATCCAAACTTCACAGAATAAATCCCCTTAATAAAAGGATTTGTTCGGTAAAACTTGGGACTCAGTCAACCAAAGGTTACAACCCAGGATCTCGAAGGTCACATGTGGCCTCAAGGCAGAAGGTTCCCCATCCCTGACCCATGATGAAAAATGCTACCTAACTCCAGAAGAGAAGGAGAACTAATGAACTCATACTAAAGCAATCTTTTTTCATTTTATTTTTCTTGCTTCTTTGTGTTTTCTTTTTCAACATGGCTAATAGGGACATGTTTTGCATGACTTTACATATATAACTGATATATTGCTTACCATCTCAAGAGGGAAGGAGGCAAGAGGGAGAAAATTTGGAACTAATTTTTTAAATTAATGTTAAAAATGTTTAAATGTAAGTAGTTTAAGTGTTTAATGAAATAAAAAAGATAATAAAAATGTTGCTGATGTTTTATTGTATTTTTATTTATTTTGTAAAATATTTCCCAATTACAGTTTAATGTAGTCGGGACTCCACTTGGGGGTGTTGTAGGCTACATGCAACCTGCATGTTTGACACCTCTATACTACACTATACTAACTCTCTCAGTAGGCATGTAATAAATATTTAAACTGACCGATTGTCATTTCCCAATAGCTAAATGGCTAAAAAAAATTATAGGCAGTTCTCAAAGAAAGCCATTGTTAATAATCAACTGAATGTTGTTTATATTCTTCTAATTATGAATAAGAAGAAAATAAAAACACTTTGAAGTATCACCCAAATGGTAAAGATAGTTGTAGAAGACAATAAATGGAGTGCCTAGGAATCAGGAAGTTAAGGCTAACTTCAACATTTTAAACATTATTTGTTGGGTAAGTAAATGAAAGCCCTTTAAATTCTCAAAGACCCCATGGAATTATCCAAGCACCTAAGGTGTTCTGCTTAAGCAGGAGTTTCCAAACCAGAAACGTGCCTAGACTGTTGAAATAACAGGTCCTGATTCCCAAAATCAATGTTGCCCGGTTTATGTGGAAACAAGCTAGCTATTAGTTTATTGTTGTTAGAAATGTTAACTTGATGTAATCTTCTTGGAAAACAATCAGGAAATAGAAAATAAAGAGTTAAAAACTGAACCCACTTTTGAGCTAGTAATTCTACGACTAGAAGAATTATACCTTCCTATGTCTGATCATTTTTCAGTAACCTTGACTTTTGTTAGTATGGTCATAACTTCCAACAGTATATATGAGACACTTCTCTGCTATACAAGATGATGTTCAAGAGTTTCTAAGGTTAAAAAAATTCAATATCCTGTATTTAATCTGGTGATGAACAACTGAGAATCTGATAAACTGATGGGGGTGCAGTTGGGAAGGAGGGAATCAAGATGGAAAAGTGGGAAGCATTTTTGCCTAGATCACTATGCACACCTCCTCCATAACAATCTAGAAAAAGCACAGAAAAGCTAAGGAAAAAAAATGAGTCATTTTCCCAGCCCAGGGCAGCTTAGGAAGACAAAGAGTTCTGTGGACACTAAGGAGGGGACTGGCCAGGAGCCCAGGCCACAGCAATAACAACAGAGAGCCACATATCAGTGCCCAAGGAGAGAAAGGGAGTGCAGAAAGCACCAAGACAGAGGGAGATCCCATGGAATCTCTTAACTAGCACTGCATACTGGAATGGGTGCCATCTGGCAACTCTGTCATACATTACCCAGTTCCAGGTCACAGTCCAGGGTGGAGAAGAGTAGTCACAAGATAGCATGGGGCCACTTCAGGTATGTAATGAACAAGGAACAAATTCTGGAAACAGAACTATGTAGTTGGTTCTCAGCCTAGGACCAGATAAGCAAGGATTCAATTAAAGCCTTTAACTTAGAATCTAAGCCTGCAGTGAAATAGCCAGGTCAAAAGTCCTATACCAAGAGGAGGCAGCAGTTGAGTCACTGTTTAAACCTACAGAGCACCTCCCAGTGGATTAATGGTGTTTGAGTCCAGCAGTCTACTGAGACTCAAGCAATAGACCCCAAAGTGGGACAAGAAACCTGAAAAGTTCAGACCAAGTGGACAATAAACAGAGTTCTCCTGAGATTATACTAATTTGCCAGTACTAAAAAGGTACAGGTACCAGAGATCTGTGACAACAGCACAGAATGCAAAACGACAGAAACTCAGGCAGCACAGTGCCTTACCCAGCCAAGTGCTGAGAACCCTGAACTAACATAAAGTGCAAAGACATGAAGTAGGCTGGAAGAAGGAGCATCTCTTTGATCAAGTTCTTTTTCTTTTAAAAGAACTCAACCATGATGAGCCACTAGGCTAAAGGTGAAGCACAAGACACAACACAGAAAAGAAAATGACTTAATGACTGGAAGATACTTACTAGAAAAGCTTCAGAGTAAAAAATTCAGACCAATAAGAAATTCTAGAAGAATTAAAGAATTTTTTAAGTGTCAAAAATAAAAATGAGAGCTCCAAAAGAAAGATATGAAAAGAAAATTAAAAATTAGTTAAGAGGCACAAAACCTTACTGTAGAAAATAAATAGCTCCTTGACAATTAGAACTAGCCAAATAAAAACTAATTAATACTCCATGAGACATTAAGAAATAATAAAACGGGGTGCTAGGTGGCACAGTGAATAGAGAACTGACCCTGGAGTCAGGAGGACCTGAGTTCAAATCCGGCCTCAGACACTTAACGCTTATTAGCCATGTGACCTTGGGCAAGTCACTTAATCCCAATTGCCCTACCTTCCCCCCTACAAAAAAAAAAAAAAAAAAAGGAAGGAAAATAAATGAATAAATAAATAAATGCCAAAAGAACAAGCCAAAAAAAGAAAGAAACAAAAATGCGAAATATATCATAAGAAAAACAATAAACTGGAAAACAGATTAAGGAGAAATATTTAAGAATCACTGGTCTAGGGGGGCCTAGGTGGTGCAGTGAGTAAGAGCACTAACTCCAGAGTCAGGAGGACCCAGGATCTGTTGCAGCCTCAGATGCTTAACACCCACACAAAAAATAACTGGCCGTGTAACTTTGGGCAAGTTACTCAACCCCAATTGCTTTAAAAAATAAAAATAAAAAATAAAAGAATCACTAGACTACTTGAAAGTCATAAAGAAAAAAAGAAAGATATCATACATCAAGAAACATAAGAGTAAACTGCCCAGACAGCAAAATAGACATCAAAAGAATCCACCTGTCCAATCTCCAGAAAGAAATTCCAAAGCAAACACTCCCAGAAATAATGATAGTCAAAATACCAGAGTTTCCAGTTAAGGAAAAAATAACACAAACAGTCAGGGAGAATCCAAGTACGTCAGAGCAGAATTAAGTTTATACAAGATTTAGCAGCCATCACTACATAGAAGGAAGAGCTTGGAATATATTTCAGAAGGAAAAAGATTTAGTCTTAGAATCAAAAACAGACCAACATGGCGGAGACTCTAAACTAATTTTAGAGCTACAAAACCAACAGAGTGACAGAGAGAAATAAATCTCCCACCAAAGGCAGCCCAGCAGATCAACAGTAAGGGTCTATTGCACCGGACTGGGAGCTGAAGGCAGTCCCACATGAGCCACCTGGGCCCAGACCCAGGGCAGTCCAGACCAGCAGAACAGACCAGCCAGAGCAGACTTCAGGACAGTAAATCACCGGCAGCTTTCCGAGTTTCCATACTTCTCAACCCATAAACACCAAAGAGAAAGTAAAAGGTTGATAGGGAACTCTGTTGGAACTGGATAAGAGAAGAGAGTGGTCTGGTCCCGGCCCCTGGGGCAGCAGAAGTGGCAGCCAGATGCTGCCACTGCTGCTGCATGGCTGCCTCCAGAGCTCCTGGCCTGTAGATTGTACGGGGACTAAGCAAACAATCAGAGGGCAATCACTATTGCTTTGATTTGCTTAGATCTGGTAGCAGTCCTGGGCAGTAGCCCTGGGGTAAGGAGAGCTAGTGTGCCAGAGCTTATGGTGGCTGTAGAGAGGGTACTCTCCTCATAGCTCTGAAAACAGATCTGACATCAAATTTGGGACACAGCTCTCTCCATTCTGGAAGCATAGTTCTGCCATGGCAAAGAGCTTAAAAGTCTTTTTGAAGGGACAAAAAGAATCACAACATGAAATTAAAAGAAGTCAACAAGGGGGCGGAGCCAAGATGGCACAGTAGAAACAGCATTTCCACAGCCCTCCTACCCACACCACTTCCAATATATATAAAGGGGGTCTCTGAAAAAACTCTGGAGCTCCAGAACGCACAAAATAGAAGCCAACCCCCCGCTGAGGACAGCCTGGCAGCCCGGCAGGGAGTGGCCAACACAGAGCTCTGGGGGCCAAGCCCATGCCTGGGTGAGTCAAAGGTTTTAGCCCCAGGGCAGCCTGACCAACAGGCAACTGGAGTTGGAAGACCAACAGCATTTCCAGAATTATCAACACATAGATGCCATGGACAAAGTGAGAGGTCAGTGCCCTATGGACTTTGGGACCAGTATTTGGGAGCATCAGCTTCTTCCCCTGGGGGCAAGAAGCTACTGAGGAGCCAAGACACAGCCTCCATGTTGCAGATTCAGTTTGCAGCTTAAGCTCCTGGCCTGCAGACTGTAGGGGGATCCAGCGATCAGTCTGGAGGGTAATCACTCTTGCTTTAACCTTCTTGGATCTAGACTGGGGTCTGGGGTGGAGGTCTTGAGGTGTGTAACCAGATTGCCAGAGTGTATGGGGGCTTCAGAGAGGGCACCCAACTAATACCTCCAGCAGCTGAGAAAAACCCAGTGTTTGGGACAGAAGCTCCCCTGGCTGGTGGCAGAGTCCTACTGTGACAACAAGCCCAAAAGTCAAGTAATTAAGTGGAAACATGCCTAGGTAAAGGAAACCAAATAAAAAGAAAAATTCAATACTAGACTCCAATTTGGGGGGCAAAGAGGACCTAAGCATGGAACCAGAGAAGGACTGGGAGGTCAGAACTCCTGCACCAAAAGCCCCAAATGAAAATACAAGCTGGTTACAAGCCACAGAGAACCTTAAGAAGCAGATAAGAGAAGTGGAGGAAAAAGATGCAAGAAAAGTATGAAATGAGAGTCAACAGCCTGACTGAGGAAAATAACACCTAAAAAATAGACTAACTCAAATGGCAAAAAGAGGCTCAAAAAGCCAATGAGGAGAAGAATGCCTTAAAGAACTGAATTTGCCAGATAGAAAAAGAATCTCAAAAGCTCACTGAAAAAAATCATTCTTTCAGAATTAGACAGGAACAAATGGAAGCTAGTGACTTTATGAGAAATCAAGATGCTGTTAAACAGATCCAAACAAATGAAAGAATAGAAGGCAATGTGAAATATCTCATGGGAAAAACACTGACCTGGAAAATAGATCCAGGAGAGATAATTTAAAAATTATTGGACTACCTGAAAGCCACAATCAAAGAAAGAACCTAGAAATCACCCTTCAAGAAATTCTCAAGGAAAATTGCCCTGATGTTTTAGAACCAGAGGGCAAAATAGAGGTTGAAAGAATCCACCCATCACCTCCTGAAAAAGATCCCAAAAAGAAAACTCCTAGGAATATTACGGCAGGTTCCAGAATTCCCAGATCAAGGAGAAAATGCTACAAGCAGCCAGGAAGAAACAATTTGAATATTGTGGAAACACAATCAGGATAGCACAGGATCTGGCAGCTTCTACACTGGGGGATTGAAGGACATGGAATGATATTCTGGAGGGCAAGGGAGCTGGAATTAAAACCAAGAATCATCTACCCAGCAAAACTCAGCATCATATTTCAGGGGAAAATATGGTCATTCAGTGGATTAGAGGACTTTCAAGCATTCTTGAGGAAAAAACTAGAGTTGAATAGAAAATTCGACTTTCAGACAGAAGCAGCAAGAGATGCTTGAGATGGTAAATAGGGAAAAGAAATCAGAAGGAACTTATCAAAGCTGAACTATTTACATTCCTACATGGACAAATGATAACTGTAACTGATGAAACCTTTCTCAGTATGAAAATAGTTGAAGAAGTGTATATGGGCATATGAATACATATGTGAATGTGTATATGTATGTTTACAAGTATACATAGAAAACACAAGTCGAATTTAATAGGAAGGGATGATACTTAAAAGGTGAAATTAAGAGGTGAGAGAAGAATATAATGAGAAGAGATGGGGAGAGACAGAAAGAGGTAAACTATCTCATATAGAAAAGGCAAGGGGAAGTGGTTGCAAGGGGGAGAAGAACAGGAAAGCAAAAAGGCAAAACCATATTCTCACTGAATTTGACTCAGGGAGAGAATGACATACATACTAAATGGGAATCTCACCCTACAGGAGAGTATGGGGGAGGGGGATGAAAGGGGAGGGGGATGAGAGGGGAGATGATGGAAGGCATGCTGGGGGGAAGGGAGGTTGGAAGAACCCACTTTTGAAAAGGGACAGGATCAAAGTAGGCAATGGACCAAGTGGGGGGTAGGATAGGTGGGAGGGAAATATAGCCAGTCTTTTACAATATATCTACTATGGCAATGTTTTGCATAGCTATACATATACAACATATACTAAATTGCTTATCTTCCCAGGAAGAGTGGGTGACAAGGGAGGAAGGGATTGAATCTGGAATTTGAAGTTTTAAAATCAAATGTTTTAAATATAAATAAATACTATTATTAATACTATTTTACATATAACTGGGAAATAAGATATATAGGCATTGGGGCACAGAAATTCACCTTGCCCTAATGGAAAAGTCAAAGGGGGTATGGGAGAAGATATGGGAGAGAGCAGATTGGATGAGGGGATATCCTGTGGGACTGCTATTCTGGGGTAGTGGTAGGGGAAAATGGGGAAAAAATTGTAACTCAAAATCTGGTGGAAATGAATGATGTAAACCAGAAGTTAATAAAGCATTTGGAAAAAAGGGGGGGAGGGCGCAAAAGAAAACTGTTTCAGTGGAGGGGAAGAACAGGAAGGTGAATTTAGCTTAAGGAGGGAATAACATACATACTCAATTGGGTATTCTACCCTACAAGAAAGTAGGGGATAAGGGAATAAGACGGGGGATGATAGAAGGGAGGGCAGATTGGAGGAGAGGGTAGTTAGAAGCAAACACTTTTGAAAAGGGACAGGGTCAAAGTAGATAGAATAAATGGGAGGTGGGATAGGATGGAGGGAAATATAGTTAGTCTTTCACAATACAACTACTATGGAAATGTTTTGCATAACTACACACGTACAACCTATATTGAATTGCTTATCTTCCCAGTGGGGGGTGAGTGAGGAGGGAAGAAGGGAAAGAATCTAGAAATCAAAGTTTTACAAACAAATACAACGGAAATAAGATATACAAGCAATGGGGTATAGAAATCTATCTTGTACTACAAGAAAGTAAGGGGAAAGGGGAAGGACATAAAGAGAGAACAGATTGGGGGAAGGGGTATTCAATATGCTTGCTATCTTGGGGCAGGGAGTAGGGGAGAGACTGGGAGAAAATCTGTAACTCAAAGTATTGTGGAAATGAATGTTGAAAACAAAAAAATAAATAAAATTTAAAAAGGAAAAAAAAAACAAGAATAATTTACCCATGAAAATTGAGTATATTTGCACAGGAGAAAAAAAATGGACCTCTAATGAAACAGTGGAATTTCAAGCATTCCTGATGAAAAGCCAATGACAAATAAAATCTGACACACACACACATGCACACACACACACACACACATACACACACACATATGACTCAAGAGAAACATTAAAAGCATTATCACTACTAGGTATGTATCCCAAAGGATCAAAGAAAAAGAAGAAGGATTTTTATGTACAAAAATATTTATAGTAGCTCCTTTCATGGGTACAAAAAAATGGAAACTGAAGAGACGTCCATCAATTAGGAAACTGCTGAACAAGTTGTGGTATATGACTGTGATGGTACACTATTTTAATGAGCAGGATAATGAAGAGAATGGTTTCAGAAAAACTTGGAAGTTACATAAAGCTGATACAAAGCAAGGTGAGCAGAACTAGGAAAGCACTGTGCACAGTAACAGCAATACTACAAAGATGAACAACTGTGAAAGACTCAGTTATGCTTATCAATACAATGATTCAAGACAATTCCAAAGAACTCATATGCTGAAAAACACTATCCACCTTTAGAGAGAGAACTGACAAGCTCTCTAAGTGCAAAATGAAGTATATTTTTCACTTTAAAAAAATTTTTGCTTTAAAACTTCTTGCAACATGGTTAATATAAAAATGGTTTTATATGATTTCACAGGCTTAATCAATATATTACTTGCTTTCTCAATGGGCAGGAAAGGGACTAAAAGGAGGGAGAGAATTTGGAACTCGGAATTCTTCTTAAATCAATGTTAAAAATAGTTTATTTTTTAAAAAGAGAAGCATAAAAAGTAAACATAAACAAGAAATTTAAAAAGCCTAAATAAGGTTAAACTTATATAAACTTATATTCTTATATAGGGAGATGATGATACCTGTAACCCCTCTGAACTTTATCATCACCAAAGGTATTATTAGAGGTAATCTAATTAAACAGAGGGCCTGGATGTAATTCTACTGTGTTTGGATGTTGTCAAAAGAAGAAAGGAAGGATGGGAAAGTGGAATACAGTGGGGAAAAAGAAAGGAGAGGAAGAATGCAAAAAATTATCTTACATACATAGAGTGCAAAGGAAGAATTTATACAACAACACAGCCGTGGGGTAGGAGGTAACAAGGCTTGAACCTTACTGTTATCTGAAGAAACGGTTAAAGGAGAGAAGAATATACAGTTGGAGTCAGAAATTCATCTTACCCAAAAGGAGGAGGGCAAAGGGATTATATAGCACTTTTTTTTCTCCGTCACTCTCTAATGTGGGGACTTTATTATTTTGAAAGTCTATACATACGTGTAATGGATTTTGCATTACTTGCCTTCTCAGTAAATAGGAAAGGAGGGAGGGTAGAGAGAATTCAGAAATGAAAATAAAATAAAACTGAATTAAAAAATAAATGTCCTCAGATGACAGACATATAATCTGCTGCAAACCATAAGAATATTATTACAGGACGGAAAATGACATGCAAAGAAAAAAAAAGAAGAAGAAGAAGAAGGAGAGGAGGAGCCAGGACAGTATGTTCAATAACAGCAATAGGGTAAAGATAATCAATTGTCTCTATGCCCAGTTTTTAGTCAGTGAAATGTGGCATATGAATGAGTATCATTGGGCATTATAAACTGCTCTTTTAAAAGTTACCAAGGATCTCTTTTCTCAATCCTCATCATTCCTAAACTATCTGCAACATGAAATATGTTTGATCACCCTCTTTCTTCTCTTGAAGATACTTTCTCTTTAATCACCTTCTTTTTACTCCTGGATAGGATACTCTTTCCCTATCTAACCATTCTCAGTCTTCTCTGCTGGATCACCATTCATATTCCATTCCTTAACTATGGATATACTCTAAGTCTCTATCATGAATCATATTCTCTGCTGTCTTGATAACCTCATAAGATTCTACAGGTGAAATTATCAGCTCTATTTAGATGACAGCTAAATCCCAAAAATCCACACTCTGTCTCTCTTCTGTACTAGTCCCACATTACCAACTGTCTATTGGATACTTCAAATTATATGTTCTCTAGGCATCTTAAACTCAGAAATTCTCCAAAAAAAAAAAAATCATTCTTCAATCCCCCAAATCTAATCTCTCTTACTCAACTTCCTTATTTCTGCTAAGGGTATCAAAATCCTTTTAGACATTCAAGTGTGCAGCAGTGGATTCATCTACAACTCCTCATTCTGCCTAACCCACAAAAACAGTTTTTGACAATTTGGGGGGTCAATTCTATTTCCACATCTCTTACATCTACCCCAACCTTTCTACTAATACAGACAGCACCCTAGTTTTGGTTCTCATTGACTCCTTGCTTTATTAATTAATCTACCTGCCTCAAATCTATTCCCTTTCCAATCCATTCTCCACAAAGTTGCCAAAATGATATTCCTAAAACACACTGACTGACACTTGGGCCTAGAATTCTCTTTCCTAATGTCTGTCTCCTGGTTTTCCTGGCTTAATATTCAGTATCTTCCAATCTTTTATACAATTTGTTATGGAGCTTACAAGATTTTGACACACATTTTTTAATTAATTATAAAACCAAGTATTTATCACTTTGGATATACTACATTTCTGACAATCACTTCTTCCAAGTTTAATGCCATAGATTCTTCAATAGGGCTTAAAAATCAGGCAAACTATCAAGTCACTGAAGTATCCCTTAGATAAATATCTTAAATCTTTTATGACATGTAACATGGTGCTTCATTCCATATCCATTTGGGAATTTCTGTTCATGATTTCATTCCTTCCAGACCCCATTCCTAATTCTCCAGACTTTCTTCTCCACCCACCCACATAGAATTATCAACCTGGAACAGCACTCTACCCAGCCCCTTCCTATAATTGATCAGTTTCTCCCAGAACTTACATTTTATGGAAACTGATCTGGCTAACTATGTTCACTCCTGCATTTTCCCCCAGGCCCCACTCTTGAGTCTTCAGACTTCAGTTCCCTCCCTTCTCTCCCCAGTTTTCATCTTCTTCTGTGTTGTCTTTCCCCATTAGGATGTCAGGGCAGGGATTATCTTCCTTTTTGCTAGTACTTATATTCCCAAGTGCTTACATATAGCAAGCACTTAATCTTTGTTGACTTGATTTGTAGATTGTAATTCCAAAACAATCTTGCTTCTCAGTATGACAACACATTGATCAGAGTTCCTTATTTTCTCAAGGAGGGCAAGACTTCTAGGTCCACTGGAAGTTAAAAAAACATTTTTTTTAAACAGATGTTTTGTGATCTGGTGAAGATGTCCAAATCTTAGAGACTCACTTCAACTTCTTCTAAAAGTCATCTCAATGTAACTTTGAAAGAAAAAGTTAATTTTATCCATAAAAATTACTTGCACTCCAGTCTTTGTATTGTTTTAACTATAACAATTTTTTCTTAATACCAATAGTTGGCATCTATATTTTAACTACTCTTCTCACTCTTCTTCCAACTTCAAGTATCCTATTCCACACTGAAGAGCTAATAATTAACAGCACCCTCCAGTTGTCAAATATTTACTTATTTTCCGATGATTAATTGGGCTGTATCACAGCAATAAGCTATTAAGTTCTTGGTGTTCTTTTTCCATTTTTTATTGTAATTTTTTGAAGAGGACTCAGTAACAAGACATTCAACTGCCAGTTATTTGCTTGTTTTCTGATGCCTAAATAGGCTGTAGCAATAGGTTGTCAGTTCTTGGTGTGGGGTTTTTTTTTTCCAGTTTTGACTGCAGTTTCCTGTACACATTAGTGCAAATGATCTTATTTCATTGTGACTTTGATCCCTGAAATAATTTACTTTTCCTCATTCCAAGAACCAGTGAAATATTTCTAGTATTCATTCAAGACTGCTGCTTAAGTGCTATAACTTTTGAACATTTGTTTTGAGTAATATTCCTTCTTAAAAATTAAAGACTTAAAATCACAACAAAAAAGAGCAACAAAACACTGTGAATGGCATGAAATCCAGTACTGAACTAAGAACTACAGGATGGAAAACCAGCTCAATACAGTTTCATCTAGTCAAAGGCTATGATTCAGACTGGGCCTAGGATCAGTAGACATGACACATAACAATATCAGAAGACGTGACAATTTTTGTCCACAAAATGAAACCGTATCAAAATAATTACTTGTCTCAAGTAATTTGCATTCAATTATACCCATTCTTGATAGCTCATAGGTAACACCTCTAGAAAAAAAGGGGAAAAAATACTATCCTAGCAAAACATGAAATTTTTTCTTTAAATTATGAAGCTAAATCATAAGGCAATGATAATTTATTTTACTTACCAAACTAATTAAGGCAAATATTCATGAAGGCACAGAAATAGAGGCTTATCTCCTTTAAGTCCATCCCAGTTACATCACAATATTTTATTTTAAGATCTGGAAGGGACCTTTAAAGATAACCTACAGCATAAAAAAAAAATCAAATAACAAAGGACCCATTTGCACAAGCTCTTTTTATAATAACAAAGAAACAGAAATTAAGAGGGTGGCCATCAATTGGGAAATCACTGAACAAATTATCACATATGAATGTGATGGAATATTATTGTGCCACAGGAAATGATGAAGGGGGTTAAGAAAAGTTAGAAGGGCTCATAAAGTGATTAACATAAATAAAATGATGTGAGCAGAATAAGAAGTACAACTGACTTACTAACAGCAAGACTATGAAGCCAACAACTCTGAGAGACCTAAGAACTCTGATAAATCATCACACAGAATTCCAGAGGGGTAATGATGAAGCATGCTATGTCCCACAAGATGTGACGGATTCATGATGCAGAAAGAGACACACATACATTTCTGGACAGGGCCAATGTAGGAGTTTGTTTTGCCACTCCCTTCATTTTACAAAGGAGGACGCTGAGGCACACAAAGCTGAAATCTTTTGCCTAATGTTATATCTAAATTGTAGCAGGACTACATTAACTGATTCGTAGTCTAGCGACCTCTCTGCTCTGCTATACTAAAGAGCATCATCTATAAAGTGAGGGGGTTGAACTAAATGACCTCTGAGGTCTCTTTTAGCTCTAGATTTATGACCCCATGATATTCCTGTCAAGTGATCAAAAAGACAACTAATATCATCGATTGACCAACAGATGTTTACGTTAATATTTTTGTTTTACCTGATCAGGTCTGTTACTCTTATTTCCATAAAAAGCACAGTAGCAATACCCTCATTTATTCCAAGTAGGCTATACAGAACCCTCAAATGTCCTTGAGCTCAAAGCAGAAATGATGAACAAAACAAATAAGTCAGAGACTATCAAAAAGAAAATGTAATCAGTAAGAATTCACTATTCTGAGGAGACAAGAAAAGTTGGGACATAAGTTATCAGAGCTCTAGAGACATAAAGACCTGGAATAAAAGATTCTGATATATAGATGACAGTCACAGAATCTCTGAAAACCATTAAAACTACATTCGCAGGAGTTGTAGAGGACTAAAAGCACCATAGAAAGTTCCTATTTCGGACATACAGCTCACCTTTCCAATCCTGTTTTATTTATAACCTGGAAGATCATTTTGTGCCCTACCTAAGTGGGGAAAGTTGTTACAATACAGATCAAACAGCAAATCAAGTGAAAATAAACTTCAAAGATGACAAGGTCCAAATTCTTTGAAATTTTACAATAATTTACTGAGTGTAAACATGAACTCTGTCCTAAAGCAACTTTGTTAATATTCGAAATGGGCAGGTTTTTAATAAGTCTTTTAGCACTTGATCACATGTCATAAAGGAACATTCTTCCACAACAGAGATAACACCATCTCATGATGCCATCTCCTTGATTATCCTTTTACACTTTGAAGTTGATAGAAAAATACAAAAGTCTAGAATAGAAGATACATTCAATTATCACTTGTAAATTTCACTGTAAGGAAATCAAACAGACTTCAACTCAAAAGACTAAATATTTTTGTCACCATATGCTATAATGGGATGTTCTTTTTAGTCTTATATGTATATTCAAATGTTCTTAATATATTCATAATGTTCCATATTCAAATATCTACTTGGTTCATCTTCACAACTCTGAAGTAAACAAATTTCTGTGATGAAAACTGCTCATAAAACTATGACCTAAGTCTAAATACTGTGTGTGCCCTACACATTTTCGTTGAAATTAAAATAAAGCCTAGATCAAAACATTCTCTATTTCTCTAGCCAAAGAATAAACAGCATTAATTTTTTTTTTAAAAAGCTGACAGTTCAACCTCCACCTGAATTCCAAAAAAATTTAGCTTTTACTATCAGTTACAAAATGAATCTAATAGTCCCAAAATAATCAATTGTTTGAGAACAAACAGCACTACTGTTAATCAAAATTCCAAGTCCCAGAGACAGGAACATCACTACAATTATAGCAAAAACAACAATAATAATACAATAAAATAATTCAGGAATTTCAATAACTCAGGTGAAAGGAAATCAGAGAATAATGGAAATAAACATTCTTCATTATAAACATGTACAAAACTGAATATAACATTTTTAGACTTCATTTTAAAGGACAATTTCAGGGAAGATCTATGGACAAAAGCACCTTAAGTGACCCATGATACTGTTGCTATAGTCATAAAAAGTAAGAAATTGAGCACTGGGGGTGGCTAGGTGGGGCAGTAAGTACAGCGGGCCCTGGAGTCAGAAGGACTTGAGTTCAGATCTGACCTCAGACACCTAAAAGCACACACAAATAAAAAAAACCTAGCTGTGTGACCTTGGGCAAGTTACTTAACCCCAACTGCCCTCCAAAAGGCAAAAAAAAAAAAAAAAAAAAACTAAACAGAAGAGTTCATATTTGGGGCAGGTAGGTGGGGCAGTGAGTAGAGTGCCAGCCCTGGAGTCAGAAGGACCTGAGTTCGGATCCAGCCTCAGACACTTAACGCACACAAATAACTTAGCTGTGTGACCTTGGGCAAGTTACTTAACCCCAACTGCCCTCCAAAAAGAAAGAAAGAAAGAAAGAAAGAAAGAAAGAAAGAAAGAAAGAAAGAAAGAAAGAAAGAAAGAAAGAAAGAAAGAAAGAGAAAGAAAGAAAGAAAGAAAGAAAGAAAGAAAGAAAGAAAGAAAGAAAGAAAGAAAGGAAAGAAAGAAAGAAAGAAAGAAAGAAAGAAAGAAAGAAAGAAAGAAAGAAAGAAAGAAAGAAAGAAAGAAAGAAAGAAAGAAAGAAAGAAATTGAGCACTGGACCTATCTTAATGGGAAGAACAACAGATTTAAGAGTCAAAAGATAAAGAGGTATCAGTCTATGCTTTAATATCTATTCCAGCAAGTAATTTAACCTCTGAGTCTCAGTTTCCACTTCTGTAAAATGTGGAGAATGCTTACACTATAATTCATAAAGGTTTGTAAAACCAAAAGTGATATAATAGTATTGTAGTACTACCCATAACATTCATCCGCCATAACATAGTGCTTTGACCATAAATGGCATTCATAAATGTTTGATGAATCGAATTCAATATAAATAAAGAGGCTACACCTGAAGTCCTTTTACCTAAAATAAGGCCAGAATTGCTGCCAACATCTTTGGGCTTATTAAATATTTAAGCTCTTTAATAAGCAGCATTTCTTACACATTCCCAAAAATGTTTATTGTTCTGGCAGGTAGGCAGTGCAATAGAATCTAACCAGTTCATTCTTAACATGGCAACATTCTATAAGCATTTATTAAGCACCTACTCTGTGCCTGGCACTGGAGCTACAAATACAAAAATAAAATAGTCCCTGCCCCTCAAAGAGCCTGACCATAAGATAAAAGCTATCCTGTTCAAATTGGTCATGCTAAAAAAACAAAACATTAAAAAAAAAAAAAAACGGGGTTTGGTGTTTTGTTGGGTTTTTTTGTTTGTTTTTTTGACAAGTATTGTAACTTCATTGGTATGGGAACTCTGGTGAGGAAAATATCTTCTGCCAATACAGATATCCGACTATTTCCACAAATTAAAAGCTACCTACATCAGTGAAAATTAAAGTGTCTTCCCCAGTAACTCACAGTCAATATCTCCATCTGAAGTATACCTGAATCCAGGTCTTCCTGACTCAGCTCTCTGACATACTGATTATATGATCCTTAATCAAAAATTAATCCAAAAAAAATTACATTATTTTGAACAAAAAGTGACTAACATAATATTTATAAAATTTTTAAATTCTGGAAATGTCATAGCAACACAGATTAGAACTAAAACAGACCTTGGAAGCCATCTCATTTTGCAGATAAGGAAACTGAGACCCACAGAGGTTAAGTGACTTACCCAACATCATAAAATGGCAAGACCAGGATTAAAATTTGGGTCTTCTTACTACAGTGCCCTTGAAAAGAAGTGGATTTTGAAGTTTTATGTAAAGTATTAGGGGCTAGGTAGAGACTTGAGTTTTTCATCCTTAGGGAAATAAAAGTATTCTCAGAATGGTTTAAGACTAACAATACACAAATTGTTCTTTAAAAATTTAGTAAATATAAGTATTTATAATTGCCTTCAAGACACAAGACTTATTTTCAATACTATACCAAACTAAAGATCACCAAGTACAGTCAAAATTTTGTTCAAAGTGGGGTAACACACACACACACGGCTAATAATAACACCCAAGATACTAGTCTGCTTTTTTAAGTTTGGCAGGCAAATTTTTTACCACAATAATACTACAGTTAAGATAAAAATCAACTTTCTATATATTGTTTCATTCTCTTTATCAATGAACTTTCAATGAACTTTCAAGACCAAAAAGACATAATTCAAGTAGCACATTAAAAAAAAAACTGTATGTGACTTGAAACATAAAGTAAGGTTAATAGGAGTTATATGGAATGTAGGTCAACTCAAACACGGAACAGGAATCCCTTCTATGATATGTGGCCAAACAGCATCAATTAATAAGAAGAAAAAGTATCTTTTTGCAGAGTACAATATTTTTATGTCACCACAGAAGATGGAGAACTTGATATGAGATCTAAGATCTGAGTTCAGATGCTAGGTGATACTTAATACATCTGGGCCTTAACCCAGTCACTTTACTATCATAAAGCTTCAAATAAGGCAACTGGACTTAATATTCCGCAAGGTCCCTTGGAGGGAATAACAAACCAAGGATACACTTTGCATGAAATCGTATCCATTACTAAACTTATGTGAAAAGGCAATCTGAGAACATCTCTATCCGAGTCTTGAAAATTCGGTCACCTTATGTTTCTTATTCAGAATCATCAAACTAACATTATAGACCAATATCACTAATGAGCAATGATAATAGACATTAGAGTTTTATCAGACGCTACAAGTTATTTAAAAGATTATACATTACTCCCAGAAAGTGGGCAGAGACCGACCTCTGATACGGTCTACAAAATCAAGTCCAAATGGTTATACAATTTAGATAGAAAGGCTAATACTATAAACAAATTAGGTGAGTAAAGAATAGTTTATGTGTCAAATTAATGGAGAATGGAAGGATTTATGACCAAACAAGTGAGAGAACACTATGAAATGCAAAGTGGATAATTTTGATTACATTAAATCGAAAAGTTTTTGCACAAGGTCAATACAACCAACATTAGGAGAGAAGCAGAAAACTAGGAAAGAATTTTTACAACTAGTGTCTTTGATAAAGAGCTCATTTTATGATATATAGAAAACTAAGTCAAATTTATAAGAATACAAGTCATTCCCCAATTGATAAATGGTCAAAGGACATGAACAGACAGTTTTCAGAGGAAGAAATTAAAGTTATCTATAGTCATATGAAAAAATGTTCTAAATCACTATTGATTAGAGAGATGAAAATCAAAACATTCTGAGGTACTACATCATACCTATCAGATTGGCTAACATGACAAAACAGGAAAATGATAAATGTTCAAAAAGATGTGGGAAAGGTGGAACACTAATTCATTGCTGGTAGAGCCGTGAGCTGATCCAACCACTCTGTAGTGCAATTTGGAACTATGCTCAAAGGGCTATAAAAACGTGCATAGCCTTTGACCCAGCAAGACCACTTCTAGGTCCCAAAGAAACCATAAAAATGGGGAAAGGGGGCGGAGCCAAGATGGCTGCATAAAAAGCAGGAAAACTCGATATGCTCCCCCCACAACCTCCTTAAATACCTATAAAAAATGACTCTAATCAAACTTTAAGGCTACAGAACCCACAAAGGGACAGAGAAACAAATCTTCCACTGAAGGCAGCCTGGCAGGTGGACAGGAAGGGTCTATCACAGTGGGCACAGAGCAGAGCCCAGCCCCAAGTGAGCCCCCAGAGTTTTAGCCTTGGGGCGCCCTGACCAGCCCCAACTAGAGGGACTTCAGAGAGTGGATTAGCAGCGGCTGTAGCAGTTTCCAGAATTATCAACCCATAAATGCCAAAGACAGAGTGAAAGGTCAGTGTGGACTTTGGCAACAGGGGGTCCATGAGTGAGGTCAGGCCTCTTCTCAGCAAGAAGTGGCTGAGGCACAGTGGCCGCCACCTCATGGCTGCTTAAGAGCTCCTGGCCTGCAGACTGTAGGGGGATCAAGCAACTATTCTGAGGGGTAATCACTCTTGCTTTAACCCTCTTGGATCTAGATTGCTACCTAGGGTGGAGGTCCTGGGGCGTGTGACCAGGTGCCAGAGCCAGTAGAGGCTTGTGAGGGGGCATCCAAATAATAGCTCTGGCAGCTGTGAAAACCCCAGCGATTTGGGACAAAGTTCTCCTCTCTGGAAGAAGAGTTCAAAAGTCAAGTAACTGAGTGGCAATATGCCTAGGCAAAGGAAACAAAGCAAGCACAGCAATCCAACTTTATACTCCTATTTTGGGGACAAAAAGGATCAAAGCATGGAAGAGGAGGAAGACAAAAAAGTCAGAACTCCTGCACCAAAAGTTTCCAAGAAAAATAAGAACTGCTTACAGGCCACAGAGGAGCTTAAGAAGGATTTTGAAAACCAAGTAAGAGAAGGAAAGGAAAAATTGGGAAGAGAAATCAGAATGATGGAAGAAAATCAGGAAAAGAGAGTCAACAACCTGACTAAAGAAAATAACAACTTAAAAAATAGACAAAAATGGCAAAAGAGGCTCAAAAATGCAATGAGGGGAACAATGCCTTAAAAAGCTGAATTTGCCAGATAGAAAAAGAATCTCAAAAGCTCACTGAAAAAAATCATTCCTTCAGAATTAAGACAGGAGCAAATGGAAGCTAGTGACTTTATGAGAAATCAAGATGCTGTTAAACAGATCCAAACAAATGAAAGAATAGAAGGCAATGTGAAATATCTCATGGGAAAAACCACTGACCTGGAAAATAGATCCAGGAGAGATCATTTAAAAATTATTGGACTACCTGAAAGCCATGATCAAAGAAAGAACCTATAAATCACCCTTCAAGAAATTCTCAAGGAAAATTGCCCTGATGTTTTAGAACCAGAGGGCAAAACAGAGGTTGAAAGAATCCACCCATCACCTCCTGAAAAAGATCCCAAAAAGAAAACTCCTAGGAATATTACAGGCAGGTTCCAGAATTCCCAGATCAAGGAGAAAATGCTACAAGCAGCCAGGAAGAAACAATTTGAATACTGTGGAAACACAATCAGGATAGCGCAGGACCTGGAAGCTTCTACACTGGGGAATTGAAGGACATGGAATGATATTCTGGAGGGCAAGGGAGCTGGAATTAAAACCAAGAATCATCTGCCCAGCAAAACTCAGCATCATATTTCAGGGGAAAATATGGTCATTCAATGAAATAGGGGGCTTTCAAGCATTCTTGATGAAAACACCAGAGTTGAATAGAAAATCTGACATTCAGATACAAGAAGCAAGAAGTTTGAGAAGGTAAACAGGGGGAAAAAAAATCATGAGGAATTTATCAAAATTGAACTATTTACATTCCTACATGGAAAAACGATAATTGTAACCTATGAAACTTTTCTCAGTATAAGAATAGTTGAAGGGAATATAAATGTGTGTATGTGTGTGTCACACACACTATATATATATACACACATATATATGTATGTATATGTATATATACACATATCTGTCTATATAGGAGGATATATGGGCATATCAATGCACGTGTGTGTGTATGCATGTGTACAGGTATACATAGACAGCACAGGACCAATTGAATAGGAAGGGATGATACTAAAAGGTGAAATTGAGAGGTGAGAGAGGAGTATAATGAGAGGAGATGGGGAGAGACAGAATGGGGTAAATTATCACATATAGAAGACGCAAGGGAAAACTGTTACAATGGAGGGGAAGAACAGGAAGGTAAAAGGTAATGGGTCAACCTTACTCTCATTGAATTTGGCTTAGGGAGGGAATGGCATACACACTAAATAGGGTATCTCACCCTATAGCAGAATAGGGGGAAGCCAATGAGAGAGGGGATAATGGAGGGAAGGGTAGTTAGAAGGACACACTTTTAAAAAGGGACAGGGTCAAAGTAGAACAAGTGGGAGGCGAGATAGGATGGAGGGAAATATAGTTAGTCTTTCACAATATATCCACTATGGAAATGTTTTCCATAGCTACACATGTACAACCTATATGGAATTGCTTATCTTCCCAGTAAGGGTAGGTGATAAGGGAAGAAGGGAAAGAATCTGGAATTCAAAGTTTTAAAATCAAATGTTTAATATATATTTTTTTTCTTTTCCTACATGCAGCTGGGAAATAAGATATACAAACACTGGGGTATAGAGATCCATCTTTCCCTACTGGAAAGCCAGAGGGAGGAATGGGGGAGGATATAGGAGAGAGATTAGGGGAGGGGGTATACAGTGGGATTGCTGTTTTAGGGTGGTGGGGAGGGGAAAGATGGGGAGAAAGTTTGTAACTCAAAATCTTGTGGAAACAAATGATGAAAACTAAAAATAAACATCAAATTTAATTTTTAAAAATGGGGAAATGGCCCACATGTACAAAAGTATAGGAGCTCTCTCTGTGGTGGCCAAGAACTGAAATTATGAGAATGCCCATCAGTTAGGGAATGACTGAACAAGTCGTGGTATATCGATGCAATGGAATACTATTGTGCTATAAGAAATGATGAACAGGCAGACTTCTGTAAAACCTGGAACAACTTATATGAACTGATGCTGAGTGAAGTGAGCAGAACCAGGAGAATACTGTAAACAGTAACAGCCACAGCAATGCAAGGACCTGAAACAATTCCAAAGTCCTCACGATGGAAAATGACATCCACATCCAGAGAAAGAATTATGGAATCTAAATGCAGAGCGAAGCAGACTGTTTTCTTTTTTGTTTTTTTTTTCTTTCTCATGGTTTCTCACATTTGTTATAATTCTTCTATGCAACGTGATTAATATGAAAATGTGTTTATTACTAGGAATGTTTATCAGAGTGTAGTTTATCAAACTACACTTACAGAGCAGTCAGTAATCATCAAAACTATTTAGTGCTGCTTAAAAAAAGTGAGGAGATGATCAGTAGAACAAATTGTACATGCTATATACAGAAGCAAATGACATAGCAGCAGTGCTTAATAAACCCAAAGACCCCCAACTATCAGGGTAAGAACTCACTATTCAACAAAAACTGCCATGAAAACTGAAAAGCAATCTGGAAAACATTAGGCAGATGTGCCTCATCATACACAAAGATAAGCTCCAAATGGATACATGACAGACAATTATCACAAACAAATTATGAACATGGAAAATACCTTTCAAAAATATAGGCAGGGTAAGAGTCCATAACCAAACGGGATGATAAAGAAGATAAAATGAATGCTTGATTGCCTAAAATCTAATAGACTTTGCACAAACAAAACAAAGGCAGTTAAAATTAAAAGAGAACACAGTAACAAGGGAGAAAAATATTTGAAATAAACTTCTCTGATAAAGATTTCATTCCAAGATACGTAAGGAAATGAATCAAATTTATAAGAACAAAAGTCATTACCCAAGAGATACAGTCCAAGGACATAATAAGCAATTTTCAAAGGAAGAAATCTAAGTTAACAACCACGTGAAAAAATGTACCAAATCACTAATAACTGAAGAAATGCAAATGAAAGCAACTCCTAGGTTCTACCTCATACTCATCTAAGTAGTAAAGATAACAAAAAAGGCAAATGCCAATTACTGGAAGGTTTACTGGAAAACAGGGACACTAATATGCAATGTTCAGGAAGCTGAATAATCAATCTAGCCATTCTGGAAAGCAATCTATGCAAAAAGTCACTCATTTGTACATACCCCTTTGATCCAGCAATATCACTTACAAGACCTATGTCTCAAAGAAACAGGTATAAAAACATTTATATCAGCAGTTTTTTTTGTCATACTAAAGAACCAGAAATTAAGGGGGTACCCAACAGTTGGGGAATATCCCCCCAAAAAAACTCTGGTATAATAATATATTATTATTACACCATAAGAAATGACATAAGAGGTGGTTTTAGAGAAACCTGGCTAAGACTTGCAACAACAAATACCAAGTGAAGTGAGGAACCAAGAGAAGCTATAAAACAACAGGACTATAACAATTTTGAAAGACTTAAGAGTTATACAATGTAATGACCAACCATTATTACAGAGGACAGATTATGAAGCATGCTACCTACCTGTTAACAGAGAGGTAAAGGATTCTACTTGCACAAAATTTACATAAAAATTTTAGATACAGACAGTGTGGGAAGCTATTTTGCCATATTTGTTACAATGGTAGTTTTTTGTTTTATTTCTCAATGGAGAAGGGGAATGAGAATGGATTGAGGGATAAAATTACAGAAAAAAGGTCATTAAACACATTTATGAAATGCACAGACAAGTACAGAAAGTCAACTAGAAGCAATCATAGTCCAGCAGTACAACTTTGAAACTTACAAGCTGAGTTTTATACTTTAAAAGAAAAGCAAGTTGTGCATTCATAGTATCATAGATACATGAAGAATCATCTTTCTGTTCTCCTTTGTAAATTCAAGTATTCAGCTGATGATTAAGTTCAGAATTGTTTTTAAATGGAAAAAAGTGTAACATGAATGGCTACAATAAATAGGGTAAAAAGCTTTGATATATACATATATATGTATGTACGTATGTATGTATCCACTGAAGTTCAAACCAATCCTTTCACAAAAATCTTTCTTCCAATGTTTCATCATGGCATGGAAGTCATAGGATTCCACAGGATCACATTACTTCAGAAAATTTTAAGAACTTCACAATCCATGCAGTCCAACCAATACCTGATCAATAAATATCCCAGGTACAACATACCCAACAAGTGATCAGCCTGCCTTCACTTGAAAGTCTCCAGTAGGGGCGGCTAGGTGGCGCAGTGAGCAGAGCGTCGGCCCTGGAGTCAGAAGGACCTGAGTTCAGATACGGCCTCAGACACTTAAGGCACACACAAACAATACCTAGCCGTGTGACCTTAGGCAAGTTACTTAACCCCAATTGCCCTCCAAAAAGCAAAAAAAAAAAAGTCTCCAGTAAAGGAAAATCCACTACTTCTTACATTGTACTTCTGGATCGCTATACTTAGTAAGAAGCTTATCCTCAGCTATAAAATTGTACATACCTTTTGACCTACCAATACCACTTCTAGGTCTGTATCCCAAAGAGATCATAAAAACGGGAAAAGAACCCATAGGCACAAAAATATTTATAACCACTCTTCACAGTGGCCAAGAACTGGAAATTTAGGGGACGCCCATCAATTGGGGAACAGGTGAATAAGCTGAATGTAATGGAATGGAATACTACTGTTCCAAAAGAAGTGATGAGCAGGGAGATTTCAGAAAAACCTAGACTTGCATGAACTGATGCTGAGTGAAGTGAGCAAAACCAGGAGAACAATCTACACAGTAACAGCAACATTGCAATGACTAACTTTGATCGACTTAGCTTTTCTCAGCAATGCAAGGATCCAAGACAACTCCAAAAGGATTCATGATAGAAAACGCTATCCATATACAGAAAAAGAACTGTGGAGTCTGAACGCAGATCAAAGCATACTATTTGTACTCTCTCTCTCTTCTTTCTTCTTTTTCATGGTCCCTCCCATTAGTTCTAATTCTTCTTCACAACATGACTAATGTGAAAATATGTTTAATATGAATGTATATGTAGAGCCTATATCAGATTGCATACCATCTTGGAAAGGGGGGAGGAGAAGCAGGGGGGGCAGGGGGAGAAAATTTAGAACTCAAAATCTTATGAAAGTGAATGCTGAAAACTAAAAATTAAATCAATTTTTTAAAAAAGTTTATCCTCATAATGGGATTAAATATGTATCTGTACAACTCTCATCTAATACTTCACTATGAAAAGAGAGGCCATTCACCATGAGCTCTAAAGAAATGGCCCTTCTCCTTAGCAAGGCTCTAGTAAATTGCCCCCATAATCACTTATTTTCTCTGCTTTTCAATTTCTCCCTGTCCACTGGTTCCTATGCTGCTGTCCACAAACATGCTCAGGTTACTTTCATCCTCAAATAGCCCTCACTCTACCACACCATTCCATCAAATGTCCACCCTCGATTTCTCCTTCTTTTCAAGGTTCTGCCCTGGGCCCTTTTCTTCTCTCTGTATTCTTTAATACTTCTTTAAAACAGAAGACTCTTCAGACCTATGTACTCAGCACTCCTCTCTCTCCTGAGTCCAGGTCCAAATCACCAACTATCTGACATTTTGGAATGATGTCTTATAGGCTTCACAAACTCATCACACCACAAACAGAACTCGTTCTTGCTCTCTCCCCTCACCAGCCCATCTCTCATTTGAACCTTCCTTTTTTGTCAAGGGTACCCTCATCTCCTTCTACTCACCCAGGTCTACAATCTCAACATTATCCTCAATTCCCCAACATACATATAAAATCAGTTGCCAAGTATTGTGAATTCTGCCCTTAGAACATTTCTTGTGTCTACCCCCTTTTCTCTCTACTAACACAGTCATTACTGTAGTTCAGGCCTTTATCACCTTTTGCCTGAAAATTATTATACTCTCCTAATTGGTCTTCCTGTCTCCAATCTCCCCCACCTCTCCAATGTGTCTTTGACAACTCTACCAAAGTGATTTTGCAAGTCTATCTATATTACTCTCCTTTTCAATAAACTCTAGTGGTTCCCTATTACATCTAAGATAAAATACAAACTCCTCTGTTTGGCATTTAAAGCCTTTCAAAACTTGGTTCCAACTAACCTTTACAGGCTATTCTTACTCAACAGTTCATCCTGTTCAAACTGATCTTCCTGTTCCCCACACATAACACTACGTCTCCTGTCTCCAGGATTTTGCACAGGCTGTCCCCCATTCCTTAAATGCAGCTTAGAAACCCAAAAATCCTATGTACAATTCAAGAGCCACACTCTTCACATGATGTCTTCCTGAATCCATCCAAATAGTAGAGCCTCCCCTCACCCCAAACTACCTTGTATCTATCTGTCTTGTATATATCCCCTCCTCAAATAAAACAGAAGTTCAATTAGAGCAAGAACTATTTCATTCCTATCTTTGTCACTCCAGTGCCTAATACACAGTAGGCATTTAAAAAATGTGTTGATTTTAATTCTGGCTCTTCAGGGCCAACTAAAATAAAATTACTCTTTCTTCCATGGGACTGACTACCCTTTAAATACTTGAAAAAAGTAATTTCCCTCTTAAATTTTCTCTTCTCCAGGAAACCATCTAAAACTGGTCCAATTAACCCCTCCTTATAAATGGTTTCCAGTCTTCTAATCAGACTGTTCCTCTTCCTCTGGCTATGCTGTTGGTTATCAATACTATCCCTAAAACATATCAATTAGATCTAAGCATATTTATGCAAGCAAGACGAATCCTAGATTGCCCAGCATACCTTTGACTATTTCCACATGTAATTAAAGCAAATGTTCCCTTATGTGTTTACTACTTGCATTCAGATTCTCAAAACAATAACCTACCACTGCAGAATAACAGTCAGAAGTTCAATCATCAGCAGTCCTCTGATATACTACATATTGAGGCTCTTTCTGAAGAGGAAAAAATATCTACTTGTCCTACAAGGAATGAGAAAATGGAGCCACAGAACTATCAGATGAGAGATCATGCAGTAAGAGTCAAAGGACCAAGAAAAGAGGAGCAGTAGTGGCAGGTAATTCACCACTCAAGGCAACTAGCTGACCACCTGATTAAAAGCAACAAATGAGAACATGGGCAACAAAAGAAGTCTGTTGTCTTGCCCTCAGGGCATGGATACATGTAGAAATAGCAGAGAATCTCCCAATACTTGTCAAAACTGATAACTATTTCAGGTGATTCATGTAAGCAAAAAATGATACAATCAAAAGAAACCCATAGAGTGCTACCAATGGGTACATGATTTAAACATAAAGGGTGATACCATAAGCAAATCAGGAGAGTGAGAAATGGTGTATCTGTTACATATATGGAGAAGGGAAGAATTTTTGACAAGAGATAAAAAGTATTATGAAATGCAAAATGGATAATTCTGATTATATTAAATTTAAAAGGTTTTACACAAACAAAATCAATACCACCAACATTAAAAGCAAAGCAGAGAGCTGGGAAGCAATTTTTACAGCAAGTATCTCTGATAAAGGCCTCATTTCTAAAGTATATAAAGAACTAAGTCAAATTTATAAGAACACAAGTCATTCCCCAATTGATAAATGGTCAAAGGATATGAACAGGCAGTTTTCAGAAGAAGAAATCAAAACTATATATTCATATGAAAAAAGTGCTCTAAATCACTATTGATTAGAGAAATGCAAATTAGAACAACTCTGAAGTACCATCTCATAGCTATCAGATTAACTATTATGACAGAAAAGGAAAATGATGTTGGAAAGAATGTGGGAAAAACAGAGACACTGATGCACTATTGTGCATTATCGCTACCGCTGGAATTGTGGACTGATCCAATAACACTGAAGAACAATTTGGAATTATGCCCAAAGAGCAATCATATTGTACATACTCTTTGATCCAGCAATATCTCTACTAGGTCTGAATCCCAAGGAAATCATAAAAAAGGGAAAAGGACCTACACAAAAATATTTATAGCAACTCTTTTTGTGGTGGTCAAGAATTGGAAATTGAGAGGACACCCATCAATTGGGGAATGGCTGAACAAGTTGTCTTATGTAATGGAATACTATTATGCAATAAGAAATGATGAACTGGATGATTTCAGAAAAACCTGCAAAGACTTACATGAACTGATGCTGAATCAAGTGAGCAGATCAGGAGAACACTGTACATAGTAACCAGTCACACTGTGCAATGACTAACTTTGATAGAGACTTAGCTCTTCTAGGCAATGCAAGGCTCTAAGACAACTCCAAAACACTCATGATGGAAAATGCTTTCCACATCCAGAGGAAAAAAACTGATGGAATCTGAATGCGGATCAAAACATATTTTTACTTTATTTTTTTCACAAGTTTTTCTTTTCCTTTTGTTCTGTTTGTTCTTTCACAACATGACTAATATGGAAATACACTTTAAATGACTGCACATATACAACCTATATCAAATTGCTTACCCTCTTGAAGGGGGAGGGAAGGAAGAAGAAAATTTGAAACTCAAAATTTTATTAAAAAATGAATGTTTAGGGGCGGCTAGGTGGCGCAGTGAGTAGAGCGTCGGCCCTGGAGTGAGAAGGACCTGAGTTCGGATCCGGCCTCAGACACTTAACACACACCCAAACGAAAAAACCTAGCTGTGTGACCTTGGGCAAGTTACTTAACCCCAATTGCCCTCCAAAAATCGCAAAAAAAAAAAAAAGAATGTTTAAAATTATCTTTACATATAATTGAAAAATATAAAATACTATTTAAAACAAAGAAAAAGAAAATATTGCCAAGGATTACAATGTCTTGGACAAGAAAATGAAGACCACTGGGACATGGATTGTATTTTCTCTGACTGCTGCACAGTGAAGCAAGGACAACAAAGGATAGAGAAGAGAAAAAAAAATAACATGAAGAGGCTAACAACTGAACGAAAATTTGGTCTTTGGGGGACGGAGCCAAGATGGCGGAGTAGAAACATCTCTTCCACAGTCCTCCAGCCCACACCACTTCAAAATCATGTAAAAGGGGACTCTGAACAATCTCTGGAGCTCCAGAACCCACAGAATGACACATAAAAGCTAACCTCCCGCTGAGGACAGCCCTGCAGCCTGTCAAGAAGTGGCCAGCGCAGGCTCTGGGGGCCAAGCCCATGACCACGTGAGTCGGAGGTTTAAGCCCCAGGGCAGCCGGACCAGCAGCTGGCTGGAGGGACCCCAGAACGCCAGGTGCTGTGGCTTTTCCAGAATTACCAACACATGGATGCCTAGGACAAAGTGAGAGGTTAGTGCCCTATGGACTTTGGGACCAGTATTTGGGAGCGTCAGCTTCTTCCCCTGGGGGCTAGAAGCTCCTGCTGCGGCACAGCTGCCATTTTGCAGCTTCAGTTGCAGCTTCAGCTCCTGGCCTGTGAATTGTGGGGGGATCTGGCGATCAATCTGGGGGGTAATTGCTCTTTCTTTAACCTCCCTGGATCTGGATTGCAGTCTGGGGTAAAGGTCTTGGCGTGTGTGACCAGCTTGCCAGAGTGTGTGGGGGCCTCAGAGAGGGCACCCAACTAATATCTCCGGAAGTTGAGAAGATCCCAACATTTGGGACGGTAGTTCCCCTGGCTGGTGGCAAAGTCCTACTGTGGCAACAAGCCCAAAAGTCAAGTAATTAAGTGGAAACAGGCAAAGGAGACCAAATAAATAGTAAAATTCAAATTTAGACTCCTATTTTTGGGGGCAAAGAGGGCCTAAGCATGGAACAGGAAGAGGACTGGGAGGTCAGAACTCCTGCACCAAAAGCCCCAAATGAAAATACAAGCAGGTTACAGGCCATAGAGGACCTAAAGAAGGATTTTAAAAACCAAATAAGAGAAATGGAGGAAAAATTGGGAAGAGAAATGAGAAGGATGCAGGAAAAGTATGAAATGAGAGTCAACAGCCTGACTGAGGAAAATAACACCTTAAAAAATAGACTAACTCAATTGGCAAAAGAGGCTCAAAAAGGCAATGAGGAGAATGCCTTAAAAAGCCGAATTTGCCAGATGGAAAAAGAATCTCAAAAGCTCACTGAGGAGATTCATTCCTTCAGAATTAGACTGGAGCAAATAGAAGCTAGTGATTTATGAGAAATCAAGATGCTGTTAAGCAGATACAAACAAATGAAAAAATAGAAGGCAATGTAAGATATCTCATGGGAAAAACCACTGACCTGGAAAACAGATCCAGGAGAGATCATTTAAAAATTATTGGACTACCTGAAAAGCATGATCAAAGAAAAAATCAAGAAATCATCCTTCAAGAAATTCTCAAGGAAAATTGCCCTGATGTTTTAGACCCAGAGGGCAAAACAGAGGTTGAAAGAATCCACAGATCACCTCCTGAAAAAGATCCCAAAAAGAAAACTCCTAGGAATATTACAGGCAGGTTCCAGAATTCCCAGATCAAGGAGAAAATACTACAAGCAGCCAGGAGGAAACAATTTCAATATTGTGGAAACACAATCAGAATAGGGTAGGACCTGGCAGCTTCTACACTGAGGGATCGAAGGGCATGGAATATGATATTCTAGAGAGCAAAAAAAAGAAAATTTGGTCATTTTAGCTTCTGGATTATGGTTTAAAATACCAGGATTCTTGGCCAAGATGGTTGGGCTTTTCTCCCTACCCTTATGTCTTTCTTACCAGTTTTGGTTCCTTGAGAAAGCATTTTCCTAGTATCAAACAAATCTAATTAAAAGAACTTTAAACTCAAAGTCTGATTATAATTTTGCTCTTTGGAGCCAATTAAAATAAAACTAATCTCTCTTCTATGTGACAACCCTTCAAATAAATACTTGAAAATGATGATCATTTCCCCCAAAATCTTCTCTTCTCCTGGCTGTAAACTAAAAAAGTGATAAAGGTAAAGGGGGGGGGGGAAAGGGAGCAAACGCTTTGTATGTATCATAGAAAACAAGGTAGATACTATAGAGAGTAGCTACAATGAAGATAAATAGCACATGAATGAAAAGGAAACAAAAGTTAAAAAAAAGAGGCCAGTAGTAAAACTAGAGCATTTAAATGTCTATAAAATGCCCAAAGTCTAGGCAAAATCCAAGTACTATCGGTCCTAAAGCAAGGAAACAAACTTGACCTCACAGAAGCAACTAGATAAATAAAAGCAGGTAGGGGGAGGGTCATAATAGTATATTATAAAGGTATATTTATGTAAAGAAGTCAAGAAATCAGAGAGGGAAGCATGATAAAGAGTATCTGGATGAAGACCAATGGTGGGGAGAGGAAGTGTTTTTAACCACTGGAATATACTAGAGACCACTTGGAATGAAAGAAGAAATAGATAAGGAGCTTGACCACTGGAATATACTAGAAACCACTTAGAATGAAAGAAGAAATAGATAAGGGGCTTGAAAAACAATCATAAACTTGGCACAGTAGCATAATATAGTAGCGATGAGAGACTTTCATTATTAAAACATGCTGGAGCTTTCTCTCTGCCAAAAACTAATAAATTCTTGATTTGCCTTAATAATAATTTCAGATTTCAAAAAAAAAATGGAGCAACAAACAAACTCTATTCTGGTTATGATACTCATTATCAGGGAAGAACTGGTTACTAGAGTCAAAATAATGGGTAATTAGGGAGAAATGACCACTTCTCTCAAGCTTGTGACAGAGGAAAGGAAAGACAAGGATAGTGGCTTTCCAAAGTCTGACATGTACCCAAATTTTAGATCAGACTTCAGAGCTATAATAAGTGGGATCCCAAGTTACCCTGAAAAGGGAAGATCTCAAGAACAAAATGTTGAAAGCAAAGGCAAAATGGAATGAAAAAGGAATTATCTGAAGGGACTAACCAACATATATTTAAATATATAATGGCATGAGGAGCAAGATGGCAAACAAAATTATCCAATCCAAAAAAATCTCAGAAAAAAAGAAATCATGGACTAGATACAAAGGAACAAAAATCATTCTTACTCTTTTTCCCCCACAGGAATACTGAAGTAATTGATCAAGGAACTACTATTAGATATAGGCTACCTATATTCTGACAAAGAATTTGATGAAGTATCTCATATTATTCTCATGGAAAAGATGGAAAGATGATAATACAATTAGATGAATTCAGAACTAGCTGAAATGCTAGCCTCAAAAAGTTCAAAGTCAACTTGGCAGGTCTCTAGTGCCAATGCCCTAGAAATCTATTTAACATTTTCACCAATGATTTAGATAAAGTCTAGGCACGCTTATCAAAAACTGCAGATAAGAGATAGTTAACTCAATGGATGATAGAAGCACCATCCCAAAAGACCATAATAAGCTCAAGAGTCAACTCAAGAGTTGAATATACAACAAAATTAAATGGAGTTTTACAAGAAAGTCTTACAGCATAATTTTTAAAAACTCAACCTCAGAATTACTGGAGGAAAGGGGCATGGCCAGAAAGTAGTTTGTTTGCAAAAGTAGATGTCAAGTTACATATGAGTCAGCAGTGTTAAGTGGCACTCAAACAGGCTGTCTTGAGCTACATTAAGGCCTTGTTTACAAGAAGAGCCTGTCCTTCTATAACTCTGATCAAACTATATCAAGTATTGTGTGTTCAGTCCAGGAAAAACTGATAAGTTGCAGAGTATTCAGTGAGAACAACCAGAATTGTCAGACAGGGTCTTCACTTCATGTCATATAAGATTAACCTGAGATCCATAGATAAGAGATTAGGAACTCAAATGGCAAAAATTTTCATCTTTATTTTCACTACCATTTAACTGAAATTTAATATTTCCTTCAATTATGAATGTAGGCAGCAACAAACCATTAATTTGTTGTTGTTGATAATGACTGATGAGGAGAAGGGATCCAAAGGCTTCACCAGATCGCCAAGGGTATCCACAAGACAAGAAAAGTTAAGAACTTTTAACATGAGAGCTGGAGAAATATAGAGAAGAAAAGACTGGGAGGAAGGGGTAAAGATGAACTGCTGTCTTCAAATAACTATCAAGAGACAGAGGGATTAAATTGCACATTTAGCACCACAAAAACCAGAAGCCATAAGCTGAAGATGCTGAAATATTCAGGCTTCATGTCAGGAAAAACTTCCAAACTGGGAGTTATTCAAAACTGGAATGAACTACCTCAGAAGTAATGGATTCTTCCTCATTGGAGGTTTTTGATAAAGAACCAGATGACAATCTTGTCAGGTATATGAGTAGGCAGGGATTCCTTTGGTTGCTGAGGTCCATTCTAACTCTAAAAATCTGCTGATTGTAATTCTGTGAGTGCCTGCTGTTGAGATTATTGCTGATGAAGTTCAGTGGAACACATCCATAAGTAACCTCACAGGGGCCTCTAGAATCAAATATAAACTCTCCTATTTAGTATTTAATAGATATTATTATTATAATTATTGCTATTCACAACCTTTCCCAAAGCTCTCTTTCCTTCATTGTACATTACTTTCCTTCCTGCATTCTTCAAGCCAATTCTAAATTGGCTTTCTCTCTGTTCTTCACACACACACGACACTTGATATTCCACCTCTATGGCTTTATACTGGCTGTCCCCCATACCCAGATTGCACTCCTTCCCCACCTCATCTCACTTCACAGAAGAGGGAGCCTGCTAAATGGTACAGTGGGTACAGTGCTGCTGCACCTGTAGTTTGGAAGACCAGAATTTAAATCCTGCCTCACATGTCCTATCTTTATGATCCTAGGCAAGTCCCCTAACATCTCTGTGAGTATTTCCTCATCTGTAAAGTGAGCAGAATAATAGGACCTACCTTACAGGGTTACTGAAAGGATCAAAAGAGATAACATATGTAAAGTGCCATATAAATACTTGCTATGAGTATGATAGACTTCTTTTCTTTCAAGATGCAGCTCAAGCAACACATCTGACATGAAGCCTTTCCTGAAGTCCTAAACTGCTAATGCACTCCCCCTCAAACTATCATGGATATAATTACTTTGTATTTGTTCTATTTATATGTATTTTGGTCAAAGCACAAGCAAGATGGGATTTTTCTTGTTTTCTTTTTGGAGTCCACTTGCCCAGGCTCAGTTCAACCAGGGGGCCAAGTCTTTGTCATATATTCTTGGAGGTTGGCATTTTATTTTGGGGGTTTACTTATGAGAATGACCTTTTGATTTTCTGGACGGGACTCTGAGTAGCCATTTGTTAAGAGCTCTACCCCCGTATAACCCCGCCAAACACACACACTTAAGGAGTTTGTACTCTCAAAGCATGTATATAGGTGGCTGTATTACTTTGTTCAGACAGTAGGTGCTTTCTCTGCTAGTATTTTCTACTTGTCTGTTAATTAAAGTAAGATCGTTAACCCTTTAAAATTATCTTTCCTTTAGCAAACAGAGCAAAGAACCTGTGCTAGCAGGTCATCCTGGGTGTGCTAGGGTGCTTGCTAACACCTCTGGTTATATAATGTGTGTGTATTCTTGTTGTCTCCAATTAGAATGTAAACCCCCACAGTGGGGGCGATTCTGTTAATTGTATTTCTTATCCCCAGTGACTCAAACACTTTTGATTGACTGATTGTGCAGACAATAAAACTGGGCAATGAGTTAGGTTACTTCCTATATAGCAGGCCTGCACAACGTATGGCCCGCTGGCCACTTGTGACCTGCCAAAGGATTTCAGAAGGCCCATGAAAAATACAGAAGATATAAAAGAAAGTAAAGATGTAATGAGTGATTTCTCCATGCCCCATCTTCCACTAGTCACTATTATGCCTGTCCTATAACTTTGGCAGGTAGGTAGACACTGTACAATCACTCCTGTTTATCACATGACCCAGAGCAAGTAATCATCAGTCTGTCTCTAGTCAGAGAGGAGCAATTTCATGATAAATAAAAATCTTAAGCAGTAAGTGCAATTAATTGATATTAGCTGAAATTTCCCTTTTTGTAATATGGTTTATTTGCAAAATAGTTTAATCATTAATTATATCTTGACTTGGAAAGTGAGCCACTAAAAACCTGTGGCCCAAAGAACTTTAGCCTATTTTAATTTTGGCCTCTATGTTATGTAGATCTGTCCTACAGGAAGAGGACAGCAAGTCAGAGTCCCATGAGAAATAGCAAATGTCTTACCCCCACGTTTCTCTTTTAAACAAAGGCCCCTATTTCCAATACCAATATAATTCCTGTAATTTTGTATGGTGGGAAATCTGGAATACTATGGTCTCTGAAGAACTAAAATTGAAGATCCCCCAAGATCAAAAGAGAGGTCCCTAATAATCAAGAGCAGGCTTCAACATATTACTAATAAGGAATTTAAAAGGATAAATGATATAAAAGACAGAAAAGTGAATAAAAAAGAAAATGAGCTGATCACATGGTAAGAATAAGGACAATTGAGAGAGAGCCTTCATGCTCCACTGGTATTTTCATGATGTTAACAGAAAATAAGGAAGGTACACAACATAAGTTTAAACCCCCATGAACTCATGGGAGGACAGGGGTCAAGAGATGCATAATAAGGATAGGTTATTATCTGCTTCACAGAAAGGAATACCCAACTTGATGAGAACAAAACCTATCTGAGTCTTTCACTTTACAGCTGGATGTTTTATTTCCAGAACATAATTTCAGTGAGAATATCTATTGTGTTCTATTCTTCTTTTATATCTTCTAGAGTCTCTGATGATAACCTGTGGCCTTATCACCTAAAACCAGTAATACAATCACCTACGTCAGTGAATGAAGCCACTAAGGACTTGGCCACTCCTACAGAAGACAAATTAGGAGCTTCCATTAAGAAACTGCAACTAGATTGACCAGAATGAGAGGTCTTAGAGAAAGAAGTTGTTTGGAGGGGGTGAAGGGAAGCCTTTCCTGAAAAACAGAGACTTACAGACATCTCATTAAAGTAAGGCTGTGAGCTTGGTCAAACCTTGCAATAGTTAAGTGATTTCTCCTAGTCTCAGAAAAATCACCAGACTGACACCTTGAGCAAACCAAACTCAGGAATAAGAATTCCTGTGATACCAGAGAAAAGAACTTTTGTGAGAGCAATTCCTATTCAATTGTAAAGAGTTTCATAATTAGAAGGGGTCATCCAAGCCAACTCACTTCTGAGCAAGAATTCTTTCTACAGCATCTCCAACAAGTTAGCATCTAGAATCGGCCACCTGTATTTTGAGACTCAAGGCTCCTGCGTATCTACTCCAACAAACCCTGAAGTCCTCATCACAGTGAAATCCAGTGAGAAACTACAAGTCAGTGATTTTTCCACCTGAGAAATGCACAAAAAGTCAGCCAAGCAATAGAAAAGGGGGGCCTGGAAACAAAGCCAGGATCTATAGATCCTAGTCCAACCAAGCAGTAAAAGCAGACTGCAACCTGCAAAAGCAAAGCATCCGGAGCATTTTTTCTACTGCAAAAGCCCAGGGTGGGGAGCTTGGAAGTGCTATAGTGCTGAGGTAGCAAGCACCCACAGCCTCTTACCAGGACAATACTAGTCCAGGTGCTCTGAAGTTTCTGACATGCCCTGAGATGCTAGGGAGGGCCCTGAAGATCCAGCTCTGAACCTCACACATTCAAAGAGGCCTAATCTCAGGATGTGGAGGTCAGTGTAAAAACATGATTTACCCTGCATGCTCAGCCAACCCATCCAGAAACTCACTAAGGAATATACTAGCACAAATCCCCAATTCAGGAACTAAACCTGAAGAGGTGAATAAACTAAAGATGAAAACATCAAACACTATCATATCTAGAGAGCCTTCAAATGAAGGAGTTTAACAATTGTAAACACAGACTCAAAGGAAAAAAAAACAGAAAAAGGAAAAAAAAACAGATTTTCCACAAGGACTATGTAAATTCCTAGAAGAAATGGAGAGATAAAGAAAATTAAATAAAAGCCCTGAAGGAAAAGAATTGAAAGTAGAGTAAGTAGCTTAGAAGATAGTAAATCTTACCCAAGAAGAATAGTCCTTAAACACAAGAACAGACCAAAAAGAAATCAAAGATTCCATGAAACAGAAAGAACTATTAGAACAAAATGAAAAGACTGAAAAACTAGAAGAAAATATCTGTTAACAAAAACAATTGACTTAGAAATCATAAATGAAAACTTCCTAGATTTATTAGGACGTTAAGGCAGAGAATAAAGAAAGAAAGAATACACAGGTCATCTCACGAAATAAACCCCAAATGAAAACTTCCAAGAATGTTAATAAAATTCAGAACTCCCATGTCAAAGAGAAAATATTACATGAATCCAGAACTAAGTAGTTCAAGTACCAAGGAATAATAGTCAGGATCACACAACACTTGGCAGCTTCAACTCTCAATAAGAGATCTTAGAATACAATATTTAGAAAGACAAAAGAGATGGGCTTGTACAGAGAATAAGCTTACTCTGTAAAACTTGGTATGATCCCATGTGGGAACAAATGGACATTTAATGCAACAGAAGATTTTCAAGAATTTTGGGTGGAAAAACCAGAGCTGAGTAGGAAGTTTGGAATACAAACACATGAATTCAGAGAAATCTAGAAAGGTAAATTTATTGGAATAATTGAAAGGAATTACTGTATGATGTAGTGCTAACACTTTTTTGGGGGGGGGGAGTGCAGAAAAAAATTTTTGGAGGGGGGAAGGCAAGGCAATTGGGGTTAAGTGACCTGCCCAAAGTCACACTTCTAGTAAGTGTTAAGTGTCTGAGGCCTGAATTTGAACTCAGGTCCTTTTGATTCCAGGGTGGGTGCTCTATTCACTGACCCACCTAGCCACCCCCAGTGTAGAAATTTTTAAATAGCTCTGAGAACCATAATGTGTTGAGATAATATTGGAGTTAAGGGGGAAAAAACAGGTTCTGGAGGTAAAGTGGTTCTAGTCTTAAGGTTTAAAGAGAAATAAGAACAAGGTAGGGTAAAAAGAAAGAAAGAGGGGATAAGCCTTGATTTTTCTCATACTTAAGTGTACATGAGAAGTGTATATATAAATGGACAAAGTTTTGATTTAGAAATATATTAAATTTAAATGAGAAATACTGAGAACAGAGAGGAGGTTATTAAGAGAGAGAAATATTAGGGAAGAAAGAGTCACAAGAAAAACATACTTCCTGATCCTAAAGTAGGGGGGCATGCTGGAAGAGGTAGCTAGGCAGTGCAAGTGAATATAGTAGTAGATTTGGAATTAAGAAGACTCATCTTCATGGCTTCAAATCTGGCCTCAGATACTTACTAGCTGTGTGATTCTACTATGGGTGGGCAACCTGTGTCCTCAAGTTTGGATTCAATCAAAGGACTTGAGGACTTAAGAGGGCCACATGTGTTCCCCATCCCTGCATCTAGGCTAGTCACTTAACTCCATTTGCCTCAGTTCCTCATGTAAAAAAAGCTGGGAAAGGAAATGGCAAACCATTCTAGTATTTTCACCAAGAAAACCCCAAATGAGCTCATGAAGAGTCAAAATGATGGAAGAGGGGGCATTAATAGAGATATCCAAGGTAGTGTAGCCAGATGGTAAATGAAGAGATGGTTGGCCTGCACACCCTCATTAAATGAAGATTTTGGCAGGAGCTCTTCTATCCAACTTCCAGAGGGGCCTCAAGAACAGCGAACAGTGATAAGGTATAAGAAGAACAATTTATACAATTACTACAATATTGCAAAGAAAACAATTTTTAAGGACTTAAGACCTCTGATCAATGCAATGGCCATTCATGACTCCAGAACACAGATAATGAATATGCAAATTTGCTTCACTTCATTATACTTACTTCATATGAAGGAGTATGGGAGAAGATGAATAATGGTAATACAAAAAGAAAAAACAAAATAACACATCAAAGAAATATTTAAAAATACAAAGACCAAAGTTCAGTTTCATATATAATTCTCTTGTTCTGTTCTTTGTGTACTGAAACAGTCCAAGCTTCTCAATGTTTAAATTCATAATAAAAACGAAAAATGTCTAAAAAGAAAATAAAGACTATGTATACAACTTTCCTCATAAAAATTTCCTGAATCAGCCTGCCCAGTTCTAAGCATACGAACGTCTATTTCAAATCTGTTATAACTTTACATATAGCTCCTATCAAATGATCCTACCCTTTTTATTGAGAAAAAGTATGCCAGGCACTCAAAAACCTATCTAGATATCAGTCTGCTTTTCTCTCCAATCTACAAGATTTCTAAAAGTTCAAAGCTTGTTCAAAATGTGTTACCAACGAACCTGAGTTGGCCTGGACCTACCCTCATAACCATTTGGCCCCTATTTCTTAGGCAACAGGATATATTTTTGACAGACAATGCAAATGGACAATGGGGCCCAGAACTTAGCACTGACTTTGGAAAATTTTAAAGTTCTTTTAATAACCTCAAGCTCTCCCTGAAAAGAGGTCATATCTTTTAAAACATCAATATTTTCCAAAGGACATCATATGGCTTCAAGGCACAGACAGCTATAAGACCCAGAGAATGAAAGTTGAACATCACCCCAGGAACAATGGAAAGGGGCACTAGTGGGCACCAGAAGGCTGCAACACATTGAAAACCAGGAAATGTGAAGAACTGTAAAGGATGTCATAAAAAAATTTATGAGCAAAAAAGGATAGACAGGTCACATGACAAGAACTAGAGCTATCTATACAAATGACAGCCTTCATGCTTCACTGGTATTTTTACAATATAAAAAAAAAAGTCACCCACATTTGGCAGACACCCTCACGTGATAAACTCATGAAAGGACATGAGTAGGAGTTTAACAGGATACAGGTATGTTCTGAACTAAAAGACCAGGAAAAGTCTCCTGCAGAAGGTGGGCTCTGAAGAGAGACTTAAAGGAAACCAAAGCAATGTTATATATATATGTTCAAGGGTCAGCAACAAGTCTGGTGTCACTGGATCATAAAATACATGAAGGGGAATTAAATAAAAAAGGGGGGGGGGAATAAAGAGTAAGAAGCCTTCAAATATAGATACAACCACTCTTCCAAATCTTTTCATCACTCCTCAAACTTTCCTTGGTGCCAGAATGTTGTCTAATATATTTTACTGAAAAAATTGAAGGGCTCTGTCTTCTCCCCTCTTCCTCCTCTCATATCACCCAGATGCCTCTAACACTATCTTCTCCTTCAAGAATTTCACATATAGAAGTTGCCCATCTCCCTGTCAAAGTTAATCCCTCTAACATGCACAAGTGATCTCATTCCAACCTGTCTCCTCCAACAGATTCCCTCACTTACCATCCCCACTCTCTCATTTATCTTCAATCTCTCTGGTCTACTGACTGCTTTCCTACTGCCTACAAATATGCCCATGTCCATCTTCAAAAAATCCTCACTTGATCCAGCCAGCCACACTAAATGGTAGTCCCATATTTCCCCAGCCTTTTGTAGCTAATGTTCTTGAGAAGTTCACAGGTGCCTCCACTTCCTCTCCTCAACTCTACAGACTGACTTCCAACCTCATTAACTGAAACTGCTCTCTTCAAAGTTACTAATGATCTCTTCATTGCCAAATCTAATCGCCTTATTTCAATCCTCATCCTTCTTGCTCTTTCTGCCAACCTGAACTATCTCTCCTTCCATATTCTCCCCCAACCTTACCCTCACGTGATGAACTCATGAAAGGACATGAGTAGGAGTTTAACAGGATACAGGTATGAGTTCTGAACTAAAAGACCAGGAAAAGTCTCCTGCAGAAGGTGGGCTCTGAAGAGAGACTTAAAGGAAACCAAAGCAATGTTTTATATATATATATATATATGTTCAAGGGTCAGCAACAAGTCTGGTGTCACTGGATCATAAAATACATGAAGGGGAATTAAAAAAAAAAAGAAGGGGAATAAAGTGTAAGAAGCCTTCAAATATAGATACAACCTTACCTATTATTGAAGAGTATTTAAAATATTTTAAGTTAAAGTCTTTAGTACTAACAATGTTTACTTAATTAAAATAATTACATTAAATTATATTTTCAAAGTAAAGACAATTTCATCATAGATGTTGAACCGGAAGGGATCTCAGAGACCATCCAATCCAAACCCCATATTTGCAGAAGAAAAAAAAATAAAGTTCAAGGAGGTTAGGGGATTTGTCCAAGTTCATACACATACTGTTAAAAGGCAGATACTTACCTTAAATACAGGTTATTTCATTTGGGAAGTTTAACAAAACTTCAGATAGGAACATAAAATTCTAACTGTACATTTCTGTATAAAATAGCCAAAACTGAGCTTGAATTTTCAAAACCTTTTAACTTGGTAAGTACTATTATAACTTCAAAATATTTTTTTTTCTGATACAACACTCAAATTCATGATACAGTATCACCTCATCTATTATCTCTGCTCTCCTTCAATCTCACCAATCCAGAACAGGATCAAGAATATTAAACTAAGTAGAAAATATCTCTAAACAATGAAAACATTTTTCATAAATTCCATGCACAAAATATAGCTTATTTTCACATTAAAGCCCTGCCCAGGCCCTAATTCAAAACCTATTTACTCTTACTTGACACATTATTTGAATAAAGACTTGCAGAAGAAAGTTATATGATTTCCAAGCCAAAAACAAATTAGAAAATGGGGTGGAGTTCTCCTACAATCAGCAACAGTGACAGCACCAGAAGTAACAGCCTTTAAGCAAGAGATATAGCAAAACTATTCAAAAAAACAAAAAAAAAAAAAAAGAGAAAAGTCTGAGGAATAAGAGTCAACTATCTGCCTACATACCGTAATGTGTCCTAGGGTCGCCACCATATTATAACACAATAATTAAATGTTCATAATTAAGACCCTAAATCATCTTTTAAAAATTCAAACTCCTTTCAGTGTATTTTGTTTAAGAAATCAGGGGAATACAGAATACAATTTTTTTTAATTTCCTTTAAAAAAATGTTAAAGTGCCTGACCTCAATATTTGGTTGATATTAAAAGTTACTTATTTCTAAAGCAAAAGAACATGCCAAATCACATGAAAATATGCAAAACTTCTAATCTGGCATGCAAAGAAAATCAGTTAATTGCTATGCTGTTTTAGGAGATGGGTGACAAAACAGCATTACTTTTTATTCTTTCCTCTTACAAAGTCATTTATTATCTCCAAAATTTACTGATTTGGAGCATCATCTTTACCAAGTACAAAGGACAGTTTGTTGGTGTTTTGTACCTTTTAAAAACAAAAAGTAACTCATTTCTTCTGAACACTTAACAGCTGGTGTTATTTTCACACCATTCAAAGTGAAGACTGTTTATTCCTGAGATTTTTTTATACTTTGTATCACAGCAATTAAAAAAAAAGCAACATCCTCTTACCACTTAAAAACTTCTAAGGTACTTTAGTGAGTTATGGATGTTCTTAATATTTATAAAGCTTTTTTTTTTCTCATCAAATACACTATTTAAAGGAAAGAGCAAGCCTACCAAGCACCCTGACGCCTGTAACCCTTTTCTCTAGTAAGGAAGCTAAATTCCAAACAGGAAATCTCTTCTCAAAAGGTTCAAAATTTAATCACATCAAACCCCAATAGAACCCTCAAGAGAATATCTGATAATTAACCGCCGACTATTGGCTAAAGATTACGTCAAAAAACCGAAGTAAATGCTTAAGTCTTCAAAGCTCTACATACATCACTTCCACAGAGAAGCCCAGTTCTGAATAATTAAGGGGCACTTTACCAGTCAATACACACCTTTCAAAATCATTTTTTAAAACAAGAGTGCTTAAACTGGGGAGGCCGTGCCTTGGATTTTTCTTTTTTTAAGGTTTAGATAACTGTATTTCAATAATTTCTTTTGTAAACCTACATACTTTGTGTATTTTAATACATTTTGTGAAAGGGTCCAGAGACTTCACCAAACTGCCATGACACCCGAGAAAAAAAGGTTAAGAATCCCTGTTCTAAGGAACAGTTAGATCTGTTAGTGAAATTATCTCAAAAGAGGGAATCTCTCTAGTTTTTTGGGTTTGGTTTTTTTTTCCCCAATCACCCTCCCCTATACTACGTGGACTGGGAAGGGAGGAGGTAAAGGGGCGGAGAGTAGTGTAGGTGCAGGGCGGGGGAAGGAAGAGAAGGGAAAAGCAAAATCCTCCAAGGGGTCGAGGTTTGTTCATTTGGGCGGTGGGAGAACGAGGATCAACCACTCCCAAACCTCTCTAAACTCTCCTAGAGGAAAAAAGGTTAGATTGCCGAGAAGGGGAGGGGGGAAAAAGAATAAAAACCTAAAGGAAACGAGGCCAAATCTCTAGCACTAGAAACTCCCATCTGAGGAGCACGATTTGTGGGGAACAGAAGCATCAAGGAGACTGAATGAAACCAGTAAAAATGGGAGAAGCCCAAGAGTCATTTAAATGCTTCTCATTCCAAGAAAGGATAAAGAGGAGTCGGTGGGGGAAGGGGAAGGGCGCCTTCTTATCCCAAATCAGTGCCGAGGCCAGGGTGCCCGGCTCCCTCATTCCTACAACAGTGTCTGACTGACGATGGGGGTGTCAAAGGGGGGAGGGCTGCAATTGCCTCTTTCCTTTCAAACTCCCCCCACCCCAGCAGAGCTGGGAGCGAGGGCACAGAAGCGTGTCTCCCTTCACCCCCCCCCCCGCCCCAACCCGCGCGCCGTCCCCGAGAAGGGGGGAAGGCCAAGGGGTGGTCTCTCACCCATGCTGGGGGCTCCGGGGCGGAGAAGCCCGATGGTGGCGGCTTCTCCTTCTCTTCTTCGGGCAGTGGCTTCGGGCGGCAGGAGCCGGGCTTCAGCCCCAGCTGGCGGTCGGTGTGCGGGGGCTCAGGAGGGGCGAGGCGGCGAGTCCATCCGCCCGCGCCTCCCTCCACCCGGGCCAGTCAGTTAAAGAATCAGAGAAGGAAGAGGCGGCGGAGGCGGTGGTGGCAGTGGTAGTAGTGGTGGTGGCGGTGGTGGTGACGGTGGAGGTGGTGGCGGTGGTGGCGGTGTGATGGGGGGGTGGTGTGTTGGAGGTGGGGTGGTGGTGGATCTGGCTATTCCACACCCTGAGCCGGGGCAGCGGCGGCGGCGACCAAACGCCCTGCCGTCCCTCCCCCCACCCAGCCAGCTCTTTTTCCCCCTCCCGGCCCCCTCTGGCGGGTAGGTGGGGAGCAAGCCGGTCCCAAGCCCGAGGCTGCCGCCGCCGCCGCCGCCGGCGTCAGCCAACCCCTCCCCTCTCCAACCGCGGTGGAGAGGAGCGCGCGCTCGAGCTCCGCTGACTAGAGAGCCGGGACGCGGCCGCCCGGAGAAGGGGGTCGGGGACTTGAGGAAGGTGGGGGAAGTCTCGCGAGAACTCTTTTTTTACCCACCCCTTCTCCCTGAAACCCCCACCCCCGCCCCACCTCCCCAGTTACTACTACCGCCCGCTCCGCAGTTGCCAGGTGAGGTGACGTCACATCCCCGAGGCTCCAGAGCTGCATCCGCGAGGTGGGGGGGGGGGAGGGTCCGCGCGTGGCGTGGAGGGAGGTTGGCCATTGGAGGGGCGGGGGCGACGTGACAATCGATGACGTCGGGGCTGAGAGCCCCCTCCCCAGCCCTGGCTCTGCTCGGGAAATCTCGGGACCTTTTGAGAGGGAAGGGGGTGGGGACGGTGACGATGGCCTGGATTGTTTCTCCCACCCCGCCCCATGCAGTGTGACCGGGCCCTGGGGAGTTGCTGCTGGCAGGAAAACTGAGCCTTCATTGCCCCAGTTTCGCGATCTTGCTTTCCTGAGGGAGAACAGAAGGTGACCTACAAAAGAAGCCAGAGGAGAAGATTGGGGTGCAAGACATACTGGATGGCTCCCCTGAGAACCCTGGGAGCCCTGACTCAGACCCAGGACCTCGCCTGGTATTTTTCTTTTAGGGCACCCACTGTGGGCACCAAGCTGGTCAGGTCAAACAGTCAAGCTTTCGTGGCATTTAAAATAAATTGCTGGGACCTCCTTGTGCCATTCAGCCCAAACTCCTGTCTTCCAACTAATAACTGTAGAGAAGAAGCAGCATGATTGGGATCAGAAGACCTGGATCCAAACCCTGCCCCCATGCCATGTATTTGATTCAATTCAATAAACTATTATTAAGTGCCTACTATATGCCAGGCACAGTACTATATATTTATATTTGTACATATATGTATATATTACATACATGCATAGATTGTCTACATGTACACCTATCCATCCACGCATATGCTTAATATAAAATCTTAGGCACTAACCTCTTGGGGCCTCAGTGTCCTTATCTGCAAAATGAGGGAGTTGGTTTTGATTGACCATTATTGTCAGTCTGTAAAATGAAGGAGTTAGATTCGAGACTTCAATTGTTGACTTGCAGTTCTTAAATCTGTGACTTTGACTGCTTAGGACCTTTCCTCTCAGATTTACCTTCCATTCAAGTTACATTTAAATTATTTTTTATATACATGGTAGTTTTTGCTCCTTGAAGGCAGGGGCTGTGACTTTTGATTTTTTTGTATCAAAGGCGCTTGGCACAGTACCTGGACAAAAATAAGCTCTTAATAAATACTTGATGGTGATGTCTAAAGTTGTGCTTGATTAAGATATTTAGGTTAATACAATGATCTTGAAAGTAAAAAATAGCCCAAGACTCAAATTTAAAATTCAGTCGTCTCCTTTTATCTCTCAAGATGTAAACATGATTATTGTGATAAATCAACAGCCATTTTAATAAATATGGCAGGCACTGCCTTAGGTATTAAAGATACAAAGACAAGGGGCGGCTAGGTGGTGCAGTGAGTAGAGCATCGGCCCTGGAGTCAGAAGGACCTGAGCTCGGATCCAGCCTCAGACACTTAACGCACACACAAACAAAAAACCTAGCTGTGTGACCTTGGGCAAGTTACTTAACCCCAATTGCCCTCCAAAAGGCAAAAAAAAAAAAAAAAAGATACAAAGACAGAAGGGATATATATATATTTATACATATTTATGTTAATATATGAATAACAAATACAAGTGTTTTGAAGCACTGGCCTCTGTGGGTAGTCAGGTAGGATTTCATACAAAAGATGGTGCTTGAATTGAGTTTGAAGGAAACATGGGATTCCAAAAGGTAGACATAAAGAGGGAGTTTATTCCAGCCACCTTTTACAGCACTTCAAAAAACAGGAAAGTGGGAGATAAAGTATCTAGTTTAAGAAAAAGTAACAATGTCCATTTGACTGAACTATAGTATTTGTAAAAGGGAGTAATATATCATAAGTCTTGAAAGGTAAATTGAGTCTAGGTTGTGAAGGACTTTAAATGACTAAGAGGCATTGTATAAGCACTATAGCCCTTCATAGAGGTATAGAAACAGGTCACCTTCAAGTTCCTTCCTTCCTTTTTTTTTTTTTTTTTTTTTTTTGGCTCTTAATACCAGCTCCATTAACCTTTGACTCTAACCATTATTTTTTTCAGGCACCTAAACTTAAAGAAAAAAATTGAGAAAGGTAAAAAGATTTTTCAACACCAGATATGTAAACAGTCATTTAAACATTTATTAAATATCTATACTTGCCAGGCATATGCTAGGCGTTCTGGATATAAACACAGAGAATGAAACATCCCTTTTCTCAAAGAGTTTACATAGGAAGTACTAATTAAAAGACTTCAGTAATCTTCCAACTACGTAATTCATTTATTCAACAAACATTTATTAAGCATTGTGGAATTAAAACAACTGACCCTTACATTTTAACCAAATCTACCAGAAACATTATTTATTAAATGTACAAAGAACTTTTTGGAGATTCTGATCAGTAGGGTTCTAGCTAACTCAAAAAAAAAAAAAAGACCTCCTTCTAGTCATTATAAAATGAAAGATGAAATTCCACAGTTATGATAAAATAAAAGTTCACACTTTTTGTTTTTAGAATTACTAAATTAAAAAAGATCAATGCCAAAATCTTCTTGGAACTAACTTCTCCTAAGGACTCACTCTTTCAATTTGGTCTATAATAAAAACCGTCAACTTAATTCATTTGGTTAACAAAGAAAGTCATTCTTGTAGCTTGTCCACTACAAACTCTACAAATCTAAATGTACTAGATCTACCTCCTTTGGGTAAGCTTCACCAGACTTCCCCTGTAGTGGAGGGAGAGAAAGAGAGAGAGACAGAGAGAGAGCTCGATAAATGACCTTTAAGGTCCCATTTGATTCTAAATCTGTGTTCCTATTTTCCCTAGTTTGGTTTTTCTTAGAATTCCTCATCCATGACCCACTGGCTCTGGGAAAGTTTAACCTGTCCTCCAAACTTGAGTCCTGCACCGCACCACCCTATTTCTTAACCTGTCCATTATACATTCCAGTAAGAAGGAATGTTTTCCTCTCTGGACCCCTAAACTAGCTTACCTGAGTTTTCAAACCTTGTACCTACCTTACCTTAAATGAAGATCTCTATACTCTGGCCCTTAGGGAAGTTTCTTGCCCTTTCAACTCACCCTAGTATGTTTTGCTAATACCCTTAAACAAATTCTGCTATCTAGATCTCTTTAGCCAGTTCTTTCTCAAATGGTCTCATTTCTGCTTTCACAAATGTCAAAAGGACCCGTGTGTGTCAGTCTAGGTTCTAGTTATGAACTTGTGTTCTTAGAAAGGTGATAGAGTTTGAATACCATGTCCATGTTCTTAGCTATGAATCTAGTCAGTTTCCTTTCTAAGGGTGAAGGGTCACTAACCCAGGGTGGGCTGCTCTGTCAGGGGCAGGAAGAGGGGATTCTCAAGATTATAAATTCTCAGTTGTTAGAATAATAAAATTGGATATACATGTAAAAGTAGTATCAACATACTCTCAACTCACTTGCCATCTTCCTACCTAATAATCTAGCAGGGTCAAAAATGTATCCTTCTTTAGGATAGGGCTATTTTTTGCTTTTCTTTATATCCCCGATGTTTAGAACATTGCCTAAAACATAATAATCTGTTAATAAATGTTTTTTGACTAGTGGACCATACTTATGTGGTGGAATACTGAAAGATATGGATGAGAAGATAGTGTAAGACCAAGTGGTGGGGACACTGAATACCAAGGTCAGAAGGGACATGCATGAGAAAGCTAGGGAGGAACCTGAGGAGTAATCTGAAACATAGAAGAGTGAAAATAAGTATGATGCCACAGAGGCCAAAAGAGGAAGAAGTTTTAAGGAAGGGATGATCAGTTATAATGATGTAGCTTAGGGGTTTCTGGAAGCCCCAGAATGTCAGGGTATAGGGTGAGTCTGCCTAAAAAGAATTGAAGCACTCAAACCTTCTTTCAGTGAAAGCAGCAAGGTTTTTTTGTAGTGCCAACAGGTGCAAGTGAGATTCTTAGTAATCTATAATTTAATGGAGATGAGATTGATGCTTATATACAAAAGGACAATAAAAGGATCTGGATGCTGACTGGGATTAAAGAGTGATAATCTGGGGTAGACCAGCTGCAACACTGAAAGGACTATCAAACAGGTTAATTAGGTGATCTAAATGGGATAAAGGAATGTTGAGTACTTGCAAGTAGCCTGAGGTGGGCCAAGAGCTACAGCGAAAGGATATCAAGTAAGTTAATTGGGTGATCTAGGTGGACTGGGGGAGGCCAGAGGCCAAGGGCAGATGCCAGTGATCTGAGCTGCTGAAAAGTATGGGGAAAATTCAGGGATCAGGTTGCTTTCAAAGACATGGTATTTTCCTTTTAGGGGTCCAGGTCCCATCACCCCTTCAATAATAATAGATAACATTTATAAAATAGTAGTGAGCTAGAATAAACAATTTATAAAGTTTAGTTATTATTACAACCCCACACTCTGGGGCTTCTCAAGCCTTTGACTTTTAACCTTTTCCCTTGTTCCTTCTTCCAAAATGCACCAATGTGGAAGAAAGATTGTTTGGGGGTTTTTTTCGGGTTTTTGTCCTCCAATCAGGATAAGCAATGAATGGCACATTAGAGTGGAAGTACATATCGGTAGGAGATGTGGGAATTCAGAGACAACCATTTCTTAAATGTCATTGGGCTTCTTGAATCCCAACCTTGCTTGTAAGAGAGGAAAATTTTGAATTTCCTAAAACAAATTATTTTGGAATCTGGCCTTCCAGCTTTCAGGGAGAAATCCTGAACGATGCTAGCTGCCTCATGAGTATCTTCAAGTTCAAGAACTCCTAAGTTCTACAATTTCTAGAGATAAATGTCTTGATTCATCCTTGCTCCTTAAAGAAGGAAGAAGAAAGTCTTTCTGGTTCCTGTGTACCATCTTAATTGTAGAATACAGCCAGTGACTTACTCAGAGTCATTGGTGTACAGTCAGCCATCATTAAGTACCTACTATGCCAGGCACTGTGCTAAATACTAGATACAGAGACAGGCAAAAGTCAGGCCCTGTTCTTGAGGATCATACATTCTGATGGGAAGGAAAGAATACATATTTATATAGCACTACCATGTACAAGGCAATGTGCTAAGCACCTTTTACAAATACTTTGTCATTTGATCCTCACAACCCTATGAGGTAGATGTTATCATTATCCATATTTTATAATTGAGGTTGTTGTTATTGTTACTGTTGTATTATTTTGATAAGACCTGGACTATGAATTTTTCCTCACAGCCCAGTCCCTGGCCTCTCCCAAGGTATCTGGCCCATCCCAACCCACCTCAATACTCTAGTCCTTTCAATAAACCTTTGACTGCGGCCCTCTGACCCATCCAGACCAGTTAATTCCTTTCATTGTCCACCTGGGCCACCCCAGACTATTTACCATCTTTTCACTATTTTTGTTTTTTTGGGGGTATATAAGTATTAATCTCACTCCCATCAAGCTTGCAGGTTTTTTAGGAATCTAGTCTACTCTGTTGGTATTACCATAAACCTTGCTACTCTGACTGAAAGAAGGCTTGAGTGCTTGAATTCTTTCCAGGCAGACTCTCCCAGTTCCCTGACATTCCCAGTAACCCCAAACTGTATCAGTTTCAGTTGTGTCCCCATTTGGGGTTTTCTTTTTTTTTTTTTTAAAGCAATTGGGGTTAAGTAAATTGCTCGAGGTTACACATCTAGTCGTTATTTGTGTGTGGGTGCTCATTTTCTGAGGCCAGATTCGAGCAGGCGCTCTTACTCACTGCGTCACCTAGCCACCCCGATTTGGGGTTTTCTTAGCAAAGATACTGGGATGGTTTGCCATTTCCTTCTCCAGATCATTTTACAGTTGAGAAAACTGAGGCAAATAGAAGTTGTGACTTGCCCAGAGTTATACAGCCAGTAAGTGTTTGAGGCCAAATTTGAACTCAAGTCTTCATGACTCCAGGCTTTATACTCTGCACCACCAGCTGGTGAAACAACAGGCAAACAACCATATGTGAAAAATATAGGTGTTCATGATAAATTGGAGTTTATCAATAGAAAGAAGGCACTGGCAGTAAGTGGATCAGGAAAGGTTCTTGAAGAAAGTAGGACAGTAGCTGAGATTTGAAGGAAGCCAGGAGGCAGAGGGGGTGGTCTGATGAGAAGGGGTTTGCTTGTTCACCAAGCTCCAAAGCAGGTGCACCTTTTTTTTTTTCCTGAGGAAGGAAAGGGAGTCTAAACCACAGGGTGGTATTACAAGCCTTCGAGAATACTCTGTAGGATTCTGTGGGAAAAAGAGACCCACCAGAATGACAGAGGGCTGTCCAGATATTAGCTCCAAGTAGAATTCCCTGCTGGGACAGAACTTGTAGACTACTTAGGTGCTTTATTGTTATTTACTTATTCATGGGCTACTTTGAGTCCTTATCATCTTAAAACACTTTTTCCTGGGCTATCTATATGCAGTAACCATATTGAGATCCTGAACAATATTTGAGGACCCTGGCACACATATTTAGAATTCCCTTGGCACAAGCTATATATACTTAAGGCCTTTTTGGGTTTTTTGTTTTGTTTTGTTTTTACTTTCCTGGATTAATCCAGGTGGGAACCACAAACCAAAAGAAGATAAATTAACCTCTTGGGGCCCATCTCCTAGGATTGGACTCAATCCATGTGAGCCCAGAGCCCTTGGGGGAACTTTGCCGTGGGTTACACTTTTATCGATCATTATTGCTTTGGCATCAAAAGACAAGTACATTCCCTCCAAGTGTTGCATTAGTCTAAAGAAACTAAAGCCATCCCATTTTTCTAATGAAAGCTTTTGAGTCTAAATCAAAATGTCACTCTATCAAAAAATGAGGCTATCTTCAAGTCAAAACTTCTAAACAAATTAAAGGGCCATGCTTGAAAATGAATTATAAAATCAACCTTACAGTTTTATTTTTAAAGCGCTAATCTAATGTTTCCATTTTTACTAGCTCAATTATAGTGGAATTTTAATTTGCTAATGTTGGGCTTTTTATCCCTTTCAATTCATTTCATGGTACTTAAGTACTTAGTTTCCTCAGCTGTTTTCTTGTTATCTCATTTTTACCTGGCTAGTATGTTACATATTTAAATCCAAACATGAGTATTTAACCTTAACTCTACAAATTATTACATAGAAAACAAATGTAGGAAACAACATTATTTATCACAATGCATGGCCTCTGAAGTCATTGAAGCTGAAATTCAACCATCCTTAATTGAAGGGTGATCATCTCTAAAGAAAAATTCGTTGTTCTGCTTGTACTTTCAGGAGATGTGGCAAGACATATGGCCTTTAATCATTTCCCATTGCTGAACTTTCAAAAAAAAAAACCAAAACACCTAGTCTAATTAAAAATCTGATCCTGGCCAAATGACTCATCCATTTACCAACTACCAGAACGTTTTGTTGTTTTTGTTTTTTTATGTAATTATTTATAGCATGCAGACTCAGAAACTGTAGTGTCATGGACAAGCTGACTGTTCCCTCAGAAGCAAAACTAAATGAGTCTTGTAGTCTCTTTTGATTAGTTCCAATTCAACAGTACTTTTCTCTTAAGTCTTTTTTTAGAGTGTCATCTTTTTCATATTATTTTGTTGCTTTTTGCTCCTTTCTACCCAAGGGGAAAAAAGATATTAAAATTCATCAGAATATCAATATACTATAAAATTCATATATAGTATGTAAGGAATTTTGAGCTTCTTATGAATCTTTTCAACCACATTCATACTCAGGAAAGTTCACAAAAATCAAAATCAGATAAAATAGAATAATTACAAATGTTTAGTAAGTATAAAAAAACTATCAACACTCAAAGGACCTCGAGTCCATGTCATACAAGGATCAATACAAGAAAATGGGGATGTTTAACCTAGAGAATGGAAGGCTGTGGAGACATGATTACTGTGTTTAAGTATTTACAGTAATGTCACATGGGAAAAAGACTAAACTCATCATCAAGGTTAGAGGCAAGAGTAATGGGCAGAAGTTGTAAAGGGATAAATTTAGCTTAATTTTATGGAGAAAATCCCAACAATTAGAACTTTTTAAAAGTGGAATGAACTATTTCCAAAGGTTCTTCCTCACTGGAAGTCTTCAAGAAGAGGCTAGATGGGCCCTTCTCAGGTATGTTGTAGTGGAGATACCTCCTAATCAAGAGTTGAACTAGATGGCCGTGAGATATCACTCCATTCTACTTCATTTCCCTGCCACATTTCACGTCTGTCCCATTACTCCAACACCTTTGTAAATAGGAGTTACATTCAGATCTTCCTTTCTGTGTTGGCTACCTAGCACATATGGAACACCACCTACTGCTGACATTGTCACTGGCTACCACTTCAAATTAAACACACAACATAAAAAACTTTACATTTTTTTCTCTATAGCTCCTTTTCCTAACAACTTCTTTGTAACAACATTTTCAGTTCTCCTAGTATCAGATATGGGAATTCAGTCCCTATCTCAATCTTCCTCTCCACCTGAACCCCTACTATCATACCCTGGGGATTCAGTATATAGATTGATGCCCTCTCAAAACTCCTGGCCTTCAAGATCACAAACCTCTTCAACATCTATTAGTACTTCATTTCATTAAAAATCATGACACCCTTCATTTCATCATCTCCTATAACTAGTTGCTCAATACCCATTATTCAGAACTTAGAAATGTCTCCATCCTATCCCTGTGTGCTATCCTTCCTCTCCTTCTCATTCATATTCAATGATTCACTCCCCACCTCTCTTCACATAATTGCTTCCTAGTATTCTATCTTTATGTTGCTGATATTCCATATATACCAGGTATCCCAAAAATCAGTGCTATTTTAACTATTTGCACTAAGACTTTTAGAATACACTTTTTTTTCATTCCAGCAAGCAAATTCCTGCTTTTATGCTATTTCAGTTACTACCATACTATTCTAACTTACTAAATTCGTATTTGCAGACCAGTTGATACCATTAACTTATTTGTTTAAAGGCAGCTTTGACTGTTCTCCTCCATCCCTTTAATATTGTACATTAGCTCTCAACAGCTTCATGAAATGTAAATTGTTCCAATTGATTATTCCTCACCAAATTATCTCTTTCCTTTCTCTCTAGTCTCCCACATAGCTCATCAAATCGTGGAATATAGTCTCAGTGATGTCAATCTCAAATAGAAAATAATAACTAGTACATAAGGATCCCTGTAGGCTTCGAATAGACCTGGTTTAAAAATGTTGTTATCTATGTTTTATTGTAGTTTTATTTATTTTTGTTAAATATTTCCCAATTACATTTTAATATGGTTCAGGCCACACCCAGCAGTATTGAAGGCTGCATATAGCTTCCTGGTCACATGGTTGATATTTCTGGTCCCAGTCATAGCAAGTAAAAGAAAGCAGTAAAGCATCTCAGATCCTCATCATTTCACGCCTAGACAATTATAATAGTCTTCTGGTTGTCTTTCCTGTTGCAAGTATTTTCCCACTCCAATCCATCTTTCACTGAGTTGCTAAAGTGATTTTCCTAAATCACAGATCTGACCATATTTTCTCCTTAAAAACTTGTAGTGGCTCCCTATTTTCTCCAAAATCAAATATAAAATACTCAATTTGTCTTTTAAAGTCCTTAACAACTTGGTCACTTCCTATCTTTCCAGCTCTTACACTTTACTCCTTTCCATTTATTGTTCTTGTGTTAAAATTATGTCTTGTTCTTGTCCCCATGACCACCCCACCTCCCAATTCCTAATAAGTATAGTAGGTTTATAAGTAGCTAGTATAAAGGGGCAATAACAGGAAGTAAGATTGCAAAGGAGAACCTGGAAGTCACATACAAACCATCCAAAGGATCAAAAGAGCATATTTTATAAATTGTATCATCTATTAATCAAAATTCAAGTCATGGTAATATGGAAAGGAAATACAGGATAAGAATAAAAGGATAAAATAAAGAAATCCAGGTTAGGCACTGCTATCTGGGTCTTTTTGACCTATGTAAATCCTAGATAAATTCCAGACTTCCACAGTAAAGACTCGTAGATTACCAAATAGTATTGATAATTTTGAGATGACATGGGCATGTTAATTTTAAAGTTTTACTGACAATTTTGAAATGGTTTGGATATGTTAATGAACTGACATTGAGATGGTACAGATAAGTCTGTCCCCCCCACAAGAAAACCCAAAAATGAGGCTCCAAATTCCTGCCCTCTTCCCCCTTCCCCACATCTTTCATCTTCATCGAGTCTTTACTAGCTGGTGCTCCCAGTTCTATTTAATTGATGATTATGTGATCATTATTCTATGCCTTTCTCCCTCCCCATTTTCTTCCCATCACTGTCTGCCTTCCTTCATGATCCCATGCCCTATCCCCATGCCACCTGTTTCTGTACCCCTTTCACCACTTGTCTCTACTTTCTGCTGTTACCCCACCTAGAGTTGGGCCAGGAGCAAGGATAACTTCACAGCTTCCTGATCTTTGAAAAATGGATGCCTGATCCTGCTAAGGAACTTAGTTTTTATGTTTCTCTCCACTATGGGATCACAGTGCTTTAACCCTGACACATTGGGGTAGGGCAGGGAGTAGTCATAAGCCTTGTTCCTCACTACCATTTCAGATCTTTCTTCTACCATCACTTAGCAACCTATCCTCCTTTGAGGTTCATTTCATCTATTTATATCACCCTAAGTATCTTTTTTTAAGTCATCTACTAGTCCCCAGATCTTTCTTATCTCCTTTCTCAAGAAGTTCAGACCCTGACGCAGCATTTCCCTCTACCACTACCTCTGATATCATATTCTGGGACATTAACGAATACAGTGATACCTCCTTAAAACATCCTGGCCTTTAAAACACGTAACTATTTCACTTAACACATGAAAAGTATACCCTTCATTTCATCATCACTTGCATTGCTCAATATCAGTAATTCAAAACTCAGAAATTCCTCCTTCCTATCACACTGTCCTATCCTTCCCTTTCCCTCTGCCTCATTCTTCCATACCTACTCTATGTCTTCAACATGATATCAGGTCTCTCAGTCCCTCCCTGCTCTCCAAATCCATCCCTCTCAATCCATCCCTGCTCTAGCTTGCTTTCTTCCCTTAGAGACCTGTGCTATAGAAAAATCACTTTGGCAGCTGTGTAGAGGATGAATTAGAAAGTAAGAGACTTGAGGCAGGGAAACCAATTAGGAGGATTTTGCAATTATCTACCCAAGAGATGATAAGGACCTGAAATAGGTGTTGGTTGTGTGAAAAAAAAAAGAAATATAGGAACTATATAGTGTTTTCTACCTCTTATGTCCCTTGCCCTCCTGTCTTGTTGCCACTTATGACTTGCCAACACCCAGCCCTAGGTAATCACTATCTTATTTCTCTCTGTCTATTCACATGCTATTGAATGTTGCTAGAGGAAGTCATATACAAGGGAGGATTTCACATAAGTAAAGGACCTTTCTTTCCCCACATAAAGCATGCTAGTCAGCTCTACTACACGCTGGTCTTTCTGAATAACAGAAGGAGAAAAGGAAGTACAAGAGAATGAACTCATCTTTCAACTTGTTTTTAAAGACCACAGAGAAAGAAAGCTCTTTAACAGGAGACTTGATTCCTATTCAAACAATCACAAGGAGTTCTGTCTGTCCCTTCAGCAAGACTGTAGTTCATATGATACACCTCATTGGGAAATGTGCTTCAGATACTTCCAGACAATGACTTTTGCCCTGTAAAATCATCACCAGGGACTTCCCTGGTCACTTTTAGTTTTGGCATATATTATATAATTTTGACTGGGCTCTCAGTGCAGGGAAGTCCCCTTGCTCTTCCCTAAATGACTCTTGAATTTCTAACAGCAAGCTGTTTCAGGCTTTCTCTTCTCATGTTTCCCATTATTACTTCTGCAACCTGGTGGTCATTGTGTCTATTGTTCTTTTGGTTCTGCTTTCTTCACTCTGAATCAATTTATATAAATATTCGCTAACTTCTCTGAATCTTCATATTCATAATTTCATGCAGCAATAATATTCCATCATATTCATGTACCACAATTTGTTCAGCTTTCCCCCACTCAATAGACACCCCCTGTGCTTTTAGTTTATTGATATCTTTAAAAATTCTGCTATTAAATAATTTGATACATGTGAAACTTTTCCTCTGTCTTTGACCTTCTTGGGTATATGCCCATTTTTACTGTGTCAAAGGGCATAAATAGTTTAGTCACTTTCTAACGGTTTCAGATTTTTTCCAGGAAGGTTAAACCATGTCACAGCTATGCCAACAATGCATTAGTGTGCCTGTCTTTTTAGAACCCCACCAATATTGATTATCTGTCTGCTCTAGGGCCTGTTTTCCTGATTGGTGAATCCCTCACCATCAGGGGACCCAGAGATGCCCACTTCACACCCAACTAACCTTATTTTCTGGTCTGTTCGACCCTCTCATCCTTTATTCCTATCTCTTGATTTCCAGCCCTTTTTTATGTTCTTTCTTTCCTATTACAATGTAAGTTCCTTGAGAGCAGGGACTGTCTTATTTTCTTATTTTTGTTTCCCCAAGGCTTACAACAATGCCTGGCACATAGTAAGTGCTTAATAAATACTTATATCTGTTATCCATCTTTTATCACTTTTGCCAGTTTGTTGGGTTAAAGTAAAACCTCAGGGTTGTTTTCATTTTTATTTAAGATCATTTTTTATGTTACTGTTTTTTGCTTTTTTTTTTTTTGAGGGCAATTGGAGTTAAGCAACTTACCCAAGGTCACAAGGCTAGTTTTTTTGTTAAGTATCTGAAGCCAGATTTGAACTCAGGTCCTTCTGACTCCAGGGCCAGTGCTCTATTCATTGTGCCACTTTGCCGCCCCCTATTTTTATGTGACTGTTGATAATTTACCTTTCTTTTTTTGAAAACTCTTTATATTCTTTGACTGACTACTGAATAATGGTTCTTTGCCCAATATGATTATATCAATTCTCTCTATATCTTGGATATTAACTCTTTATCAGACATATTTAATATGAAGAATTTCCCCAAAGAATAACTTTTCTTTTTATTCTAATTATATCAATCAATTCTTGAAAAAGCATTTAAACTTTATATGATAGGAAACATCTATTTTGTCCTTTCTCATCTTCTCTGTCCCTTGATGGGTTATTCATTTCCCTCAGAAATACAACTCTGAAAAGAATCTCCTTTTATTCCCTTCTGGTTTTTTAAATTTTTCATTTGGGGGGTTTTTGGTTGTTTTAAAGTTGTTAATGATGTAGTATTCTATGATCAGGTCTTATTCATTTGTAGCTTATTTCATATCTGGTTTAATATGTTGGCCTAAGATTAATTTTTCCCATGCTGTTACCAGTTTCCTCAGCAGTCCTTTTCCATTAGGGATGCTTTTGCTAAAGGAATTTATTTATTTATTGAACACTGCTGTATTTGTTTCTGGGTTTCATTTAACTTGTCATCATCCTTATTGTGATTTTTAACTGTGAGAATACCTTAAGGCACTGTCCTGGTCCCTTTTCACTTCTTTATCTACATTCTTTCACCTGATGGCTTCATCAGGTTCCACAGGTTTAATGGTCATCCCTATACAGATGACTAATATTTCTATATGTCCAAATCCAGTCTATCTCCTGAGCTCCAGTTATAAATCAACAACTACATATTACATGTTTCAAATCTGATGCTCAAAAAACATTTCAAATTCAACTTGTCCAAAACAGAGTTCTCCATCTAACCACTACCACTACCCCTACATCCTACTTTCAAACTTCCCTATTTCTGATAAGGACACCACTTCTAGGCTCTCAAATTTTGCAGCAGCTTCATCTTTACCTGTTCTTTCTTCCTGACTTTACGTATCCAATAAATTGCCAAATCCTGCTATTTCTACCTTTGTAACATCTCCCATGTCGATTCTGTTCCCTCTACCCACACTCTTACCACCCATTTCAGATCTGTATTGCCGTTTACCTGGAATATTGCAAAACCTTCTTAATTGGTTCTCCTACTTCAAGTCTTCCCCACTCTTATCCATCCTTCACACATTTGCCAAAGTGATATCTTAAAGCACAAAAGTCTCACCAGGTCACTGTCTTACTCAAACAAACCAGCCAACCAAGAAACAAACAAATCCAATGGCTTTCGATTGTCTCAAGGATAAAATGTAAACTCTGTTTAGCCTTCAAAGCACTTAACAACCTGGCCCCAACCAACCTTTCTGGCATTATTATACATTACTTCCCTTTCCATACTCATTTTCTAACCACCCTGGCCTTCTTGATATTTCTCACACACAACACTCAATCTTCTATCTCCTTTCCTTTGTTTTAGATCATCCTCCATTCCAGGAATGTACTCTCTCTCCTCCACTACTTTGAATACCTCAGTAAGCTTCCTTTAAGGCTCAGTTTAAGCACCCTTTTTATGAAACTCTTCTCCTACATGGGTGTTGTATTTTGTGTTAGTTCTCTGTGTATGTTCCATATCCCAGTCTTAGACTATAAGCTCAGGAAGGTAGATAACAAATTTTATCTAAATGTTTTTTCCCCCTCACAGCACTTAACTCAATTTTCTTCATATATTTGGAATATAAGCAATATCTATTGCATTGGATCAAACACAGTGTATGATTATCTCATTTTAATAGCAACATTAAAATAAAGATTTAAGTAATTCAAAGAGTTTTATTAACTTTAACAAATAATTATTTATTGATTTTTAGCAGTATAACTAGATTGTCTTTAAAAATAAATACATATACTTGTCTACTTTAAGCAGGATTTTCTCCTAGAATTTAAGGAAAGCTAAAGAAGTGTAAGGAGAAATTAGGTGGTACAGTGGATAGAGCACTTGACCTGGAGTCAAGAAGACTCATCTTCCCAAGTTCCAGTGTGATCTTATATCTAGGGTTGTTTATCAATGTCACACACATTACTAGTTGTGTGATCCTGGGCAAGTCACTTAATCCTGATTTGCCTCAGTTCCCAATCTGTAAAATGAGCTGGAGAAGAAAATGGAAAACCACTGCAATATCACTGCCAAGAAAACACCAAATGGGGTCCTAAGAGTCGGACATGATTAAAATGACTGAATAACAACAAAGAAGTGTAAATTACCTGTTTAATCAGTCAATCAGTAAGTTACCATGTATTAAATGCCTATGTTTTAAATGCTAGAAATATAAAGAAAGGCAAAAGAGAGTCCCTGCTCTTGAGGAGCTTACAATCTAATGGGGGAGACAACATACAAATAATTACTTGTGTATGTGTGTGTATGTTGAGAGAGAGAGAGAGAGAGAGAGAGAGAGAGAGAGAGAGAGAGAGAGAAACAGTGACATGACTTTGAAATGAGTGCTGCATGTACACCAATGACAGGCAATGTCAATGTGTTGCTCCTCTTTTGCACCCTTCTATCATTGCTAGTTATATACTAAAAGTGTCATATTGCACTGGTTTAGAAACAATGCTTTCACCATCACACCTAATGCATAGCAGATTCTAAAATCTTATGATAAATCAGGAGATACTATGACTAAGGAGATGTACTAAGGTCTTCAGAAACTCTTCCTTGCATTAAAAAAAAAATGAAATATGTTTTGTAAGCATTGGAAAATTGCAATTTCTACATAGAATAACAATGTTGTTGTTCAGTCGTTTAGTTATGTCTAACTCTACATGACTTCATATGGTGTTTTGTGGCAAAAATACTAAAGTGGTTTGCCATTTCCTTCTGCAGTGGATTAAGGCAAACAGAGGTTAAGTGATTTGCCCAGTATCACACAGCTAGTGAGTATCTGAGGCCAGATTTGAACTGAGCTCTTCCTAACTCCATGCCCAGCACTGAGCCATCTAGTTGTCTCCAAGGATTACATTAGCTAGCCCTTGTCTATCTCCTGAACTCTAATCCCACATTACCAACCACTTAATCATTTCAAACTACATGTTCCATTGGCATCTTAAAATTAACATTTCTAAAGTGGAACTCATCATCATTGCTACCAAGCCTACCTTTCTTTTGTATTTTACCTTTTCTATCAGGGTTACCACAATACTTTTAGTAAGCTTCATTTGTAAACCTGGCAGTCATTTTTTTTTTATATCTATCTATTTATTTATTTATTTATTTATTTTTAGTTTTCAACATTCACCTTTACAAGATTCTAAATTTTAGGGGCTGGTAGGTGGCTCAGTGAATAAGAGCATCAACCCTGGAGTCAGGAGGACCCAGGATTGGTTTGGCCTCAGTAATTAGCACCCACACATAAATAACTAGCCATGTAGCCTTGAGCAAGTTACTTAACCCCAATTGCTTTAAAAAAAAAAAGATTCTGAGTTTTAAATTTTCTCTCCCTCCCCAAGATAGCATGCAATCTGATATAGATCATGCATGTACAATCATATTAAACATTTTTCCACATTAGTCATGTTATAGAGAAGAATTAGAACCAAAGGGAAAAACCACAAGAAAAAAAAAAAGGAAAAATAGTATGCTTCAATCTGCATTCAGACTCTATAGTTCTTTCTCTGGATGTGGATAGCATTTTCCAGTATGAGTCTTTTCGAATTATCTTAGATCATTGCATTGCTGAGAAAAGCTAAGTCTATCAAAGTTGATCACCACATAATACTGCTATTACTGTGTACAGTGTTCTCCTGGCTCCTGCCTATTCTCTTCCCTTTCCCTTTCCACGAATATCCATTCAGCTGCCAAGGTTTTTTGATTCTTCCTCCATGACTTCTCTCTCATCTGAATCCTTTTCTCCACTCACATGACAACCACCCTAACTCAGGTCCCTATTACCTATGACATATACTATCACAACATTCTCTTAATTGATCTTCTTGGCTCCAATTCATCCTTCACATAGTTGCCAAAGTAATACTGCTAAAGCACAGTTCTGACCATATCAGTCCTAAGAGTTCCCTGTGGCATTTAGGATAAAAAGCAAAGGCTTTTTAACATTTAACATTTAAGGCTATTACCTGGCTGCAACCTATTTTTATAAGCTTATTATACATTCTTCCCTTCACGAACTCTATAGTCAAGCAAACTGGCTTTCTTGTTAGTCCTCATATATGATATTCCACATCTCTTCTCTACTAAGGTACAGATTGTTTCACTCACCTGGAATGTCCTCTCTTCTCACCTCTTCTTCCTAAACAGGTAAGGGTTAGGGAGGGCTTGAAATAGGATGGTGCCCCTATGAATGAAGAAGAGGCAGACATGAGAGGTATCAGAGAGGAAGAATCAGTGTCTTCTTCATGAGGTCTTTCTACCTTCCCCCATTACCTTGTATCTACTTTGTATGTAAGTATGTGTGTATGTGTATATACACATACATTTATATACATAAACACACACCTATTCACTATGTACCTATTGTCTCACCCAATAAAATGTAAGTCCTTGTGGATGGGATTTTTCATGTTTGCATCTTTAACATCCAGCCCAGTGCCTGGAATTTAGAAGGCACTTGATAAATGCTTACAAGAGGCCATATAATGAACAAGCTGCTGAAATAAGGTAATTGACTTTGTTACTCACTTTGAAGTGATCTTGGACAAACTATTCTCTTTTTAACCTCCATTTTTCCCTTTTGCAAATAAAAAAGGAGTACCTTTACATTTTCTAATCTTAAATGGCGGCTCTGAAGGTTAGTGAAATTTATCTGGTCAGAGCTAGAGTTCCTCTGAAGAAAGGCAAACATAGAAGATAACACAATAAACTAAAATGACATCGCCCCCTTCAAAAAGAATTCCTATAATCACTCAACTAATTTTGTACCTTCTAGACTAAAATAACTCAGTTATAAGACACCAAAAGAAATGTGGTGAATCTTCCCTGGAATTAAACACAGTTAGGAAAAAAGAATTAGCATTTATTAAGCACCAACTCTAAGACAGGCCACTGTACTAGATGCTCAATTCTGGTATCTCACAATTCTGGTAGGTGCTATCATCACCTCCAGTTTAGAATTGAGGAAACTGAGACAGACTGCAGTTAAGCAATTTGCTTAGAGTCACACAGCTAGGAAGTGTCACAACAACAACAAAAACGATAAGTGTCTGAGGTTAGATTTGAACTCTGGTCCTCCTGACTCCAGGCCCTTTGCTCTATCTGCTGCCAGAAAAGATCTGCACTTGCTCATTTTTATTGTTTAACCCTGGTATCACTACTAATTCTGCTTAAGTTAGCAATCTATTTAAATTAGAAAATTGGAAGGATTGGCAATATCTCAGGGTTTTCCTCAGTATTATCCCTGTATGCTTTCAATTCCTATCTCTGCAAAAGTCATTTCTGATGAGGGGGCAGAGCCAAGATGACAGAATAGAAGCAGGAAATTCCATGACCTTCCCCCACAGCCACCTCAAATACCTATAAAATATGACTCTAAACAAATTTTAGAGCTACAGAACCCACAAAGTGACAGAGAAAAACATCTCCCACTGAAGGCAGCCTGGCAGGCCAACAGGCAGGGTTCATCATAGCACACTGGGAGCTGAGTGCAGTCCTACCATGAGTCACACAGTTTTGGCCACAGGGAGGCAGCAGCAACCAGAACAGACTTCAGGAGAGTGAATCACCAGCAGCTATGGCAGTTTCCAGACTTTTCAACCCATAAACTCCAAAAAGAAAGTAAAAGGTCAGTCGGGAACTCTGTTGGAAAGGACAACACAGTTTAGCCCCTGCCCCCTGGGCGAGAGATAGCGGAGGCATGGCAGCTGCAGTGGCTGCCATGTGGCTGCCTCAGGAGCTCTTGGCCTACAGATTGTAGGGGGACCAAGCAACCATTCAGAGGATAATTGCTCTTGCTTTGACCTGCTTGGATCTGGGTCACTTTCTTGGGCGGTGGTCCTGTGGTGAGAAATGCCAGCTTGCCAGTGTGGTGTCTGTAGAAAGGGTGCCCTCCCCAGACCCCTGACAACAGTTGCAAAAACCCCAGTGATTTGGAACAAAGGTCTCCTCTTTGGAAGCAGAGTTCTAACATGGCAAAGAGCTCAAAAGTCAAGTAATTGACTAGTAATGTGAGCAAGCAGAGGAATCACAATCATACCATAGAATCCTTTTTGGGGGGACAAAAAGGATCAAAGCATGGAACAGGAGGAAGATAAGGAAGTCAGAACTCCTGCATCAAAAGGTTTCAAGAAAAATATGAATTGGTTACAGGCCATGGAGGAGCTTAAGAAGGATTTTGAAATCAAGTAAGATAAGTGGAGGAAAAACCAGGAAGTGAAATGAGAATGATACAGGCAAATAAGAAAAAGAGAGTTAACAACCTGACTGAAGAAAATAATATCTTAAAAAATAGACTAACTCAAATGGCAAAAGAGGCCCAAAAAGCCAATGAGGAGAATGCCTTGAAAAGTCGAATTTGTCAGATGGAAAAGGAATTTCAAAAACTCACTGAAGAGAATTCCTTCAAAATTAGATTGGAGCAAATGGAAGCTAATGACTTTATGAGAAATCAAGATACTACTAAACAGATCCAAACAAATGAAAAAATAGAAGGCAATGTGAAATATCTCATTGGAAAAACCACTGACCTGGAAAATAGATCCAGGAGAAAGAATTTAAAAGTTATTGGACTACCAGAAAGCCATGATCTAAAAAAGAACCTAGAAATCACCCTTCAAGAAATTCTCATGGAAAATTGCCCTGATATTTTAGAACCAGAAGGCAAAATAGAAATTGAAAGAATTCACTAATTACCTCTTGAAAAAGATCCCCAAAAGAAAATCCCTAGGAATATTATAGCCAAATTTAAGAGTTCTCAGGTCAAGAAGGAAATACTACAAGAAGCCAGGAAGAAACAATTTGAGTATTGTGGAAACACAATCAGGATAACACAAGATCTAGCACCTTCTACATTAAGGGACCCAAGGGCTTGGAATATGATATTCTGGAGGTCAAAGGAGCTAAGACTAAAACCAAGCAAAACTGAGTATAATGCTTCAGGGGAAAATATGGTCATTCAATGAAATAGAGGGCTTTCGAGCACTCTTGATGAAAATAACAGAATTGAATAGAAAATTTGACTGTCAAATACAAGAAGCATGAAAAGGTAAACAGGAAAAAAATCATAAGAAACTTATTAAAGTTGAACTATTTGCATTCCTACATGGAAAAATGATCATTGTATCTCATGAGACTTTTCTCAGTATTCGGATAGTTGAAGGGAATATATATATATATATATATATATATATATATATATATAGGAGGGTTTATGTGCATATAAATACATATGTGAGTGTGTGTGTGTATATGTATACATGTATACACAGACAAGGGGCACAGAATCAATTGAATAGGAAGGAATGGTATCTAAAAAATAAAATTAAGACATGAGAGAGAAATATAATGAGAGGAGATAGGGAGAGATAGAATAGGGTAAATTATCTCATATAAAAGAAGCAAGAGAAAACTGTTACAATGGAGGGGAAGAACAGGAAGGCAGAAGGGAATGGGTCAACCTTACTCTCATTGAATTTGGCTTAAAAAGGGAATGACATACACACTCAATTGGGTATTCTAGCCTACAAGAAAGTAGGAAGGGAAAGGATAAGAGGGGGATGATAGAAGGGGGGGGGCCAAATTGGGGGGCAGGGTAGTTAGAAGTACACTTTTGAAAGGGACAGGGTCAAAGTAGAAAATAGAATAAGTGGGGGGCAGAATGAATGGAAATGAAGGGAATGAAGGGAAACATAGTCATTCTTTCACAATATATCTACTCTGGAAATGTTTTGCATAACTACACATATTTAACCTATATTGAATCCCTTTTTCTTCCAGTAGGGGTGGGTGATGAGGCAAGAAGAGAAAGAACCTGGAAATCAAAGTTTTAAAATCAAATGTTACATATGTATATGTGTGTGTGTTTGTGTGTATGTATATGTATATATATATTTTTACATGCAACTGGGAAATAAGATATACAGGCACTGGGGTATAGAAATCCATCTTGCCCTACCAGAAAGAGAGGGAATGGGGGAGGATATAAGAGAGAGCAGACTGGGGAAAGGGATATTGAGTAGAATCACTAATTTGGGGTGGGGGTAGGGGAAATATGAGCAGAAAGTTTGTAACTCAAAATCATGTGGAAATGAGTGTTGAAAAGTAAAAATAAACACTTTTTTAAAAAGTCATTTCTGAAGTTTCTTTTTGCCTTCAACTTATTCAAAGTTCTATTTTAATGGTAGTGTGATTTGTGAGCTTGCGTGAACATCAGACTAACCCTAAAGCCATTTCTTTTGTAATATTTCCAAAAAAATTAATAAAATGTGCTTATAGCTTGATATAACTACAGATCTATGAATCATCTATGAATATGGTGATTTAATTAAGTCATGTGAACTTATGAGGGACACCTAGGTGGCATAGTAGATAGATTGCCAGACCTGGAATCAGGAAGATTCATCTACCTAATTTCAAATCTGGCCTCAGAAACTTCCTGGCTGTATGATCCTGGACAAGTCGCTTAACCCTTTTGCCTAAGTTTTCTCATCTGTAAAATGAACTGAAGAAGAAAACAAAGATACACTCCAGTATCTTTGCCAAGAAAACCCCAAATAGGATCACAGAGAGTCAGACATAACTGAAAACTGAACAACAACAGGATCTTAGGAGATCACCAAGTCAGATAGTCCAGGACAGAGCCCTGGGGTAAATCCATAGGGAATTTAAGCAAAGAAGCTTAGAAGCAAAGAAGACTTAAAAAAAAAAAAGCAGTAATATATATATATATAAAATGAAAATCTAGGCAGAACAGTATTAGGAAATCCAGAAAGGAGAAAATAATACACTGAGTGTATTTAGAAGCTAATGCTGGAAAGAGGTCAACAAGGATACGGACTGAGAAAAAGCCACTGGATTTGGCAACTTGGCTGATAATTTTATTGATAATGTTGAAGAGAGTAGTACAGCATAATGAATAGTTCAATTTTTATTTTCTTTGTAACTGAAATGCTTACATTTTCAGAATATTCAGATGTATGACAGTAGAACTGGAGGGAGATCCTCTGTTCATCCACTGTTCTCTTCTTTTAAATTCATATTGGTAAAAAACCAGGAACTCCCAGGGTTTTAGAGTTATATACCTCTTAATCATTTCAAGCAGTTAAAGGCTTTCATTAGGGCATTATTTAATACATCGTGTTCTTACTTTTACATAGTACCTGGCAGTAATGATAGTGTGTTGAAGAAAGTACCAGTGTTGGAGTTGATATATAACCATAAACTCCAGTGGATAAATGAACATGGAGAAATGTGTGTATGTGTTATGTATATGTACTTCACTGTGACAGTTTAAACCACTAATTCAAATATGCAGTGAAAAAATGCAAACCCAGGTAGAAATTTATCTATAATAGTATATTATTTTCTTTAGAAGGAGCATGGACCTAGTAGTTAATATTGACATTGAGATTGACATTCTTGACCTTAACCATTCTGTATATAAGAGAGGAAACCATTCTGTAATTATTTTAAAATTTCTGTTACATTCAGACTTTTAAAAAATGTTCAGAAAAGGGCTTGGTCATTTAAGAAAGAGTCTGTGGTAAAAAGAGAAATGAGCCAAAACTATCATTCCTATTTAGTAGACAGTACAGTTAATGAGGGCAGGAAGAATTAGTGAAAGGTAAGCATGATGACCAGTGTAAACTCTTTTCTGATGAGAGGGAAAACTTTTAGTGGAGAAATTTGGCATATAGAGCATAGGGTAATGGAGGTGAGAGGGTGTGGAGAAGAGGCTTCTTTTTTTAAAAAATAACCACGTAAAAGATAAGAGACACAAGAGTTTTAAACAGAGAGAGAAAGATATAAAGAAAGTGTTTTTTTTTAGGGGTGGCTAGGTGTTGAAGTGAGTAGAGCACTGGCCCTGTAGTCAGAAGGACCTGAGTTCAGATTTGGCCTCAGACACTTAACACACACACACACACACACAAATCTAGCTGTGTGACCTTGGGCAAGTTACTTAGCCCCAATTGCCCTCAAAAAAAAGTCTTTTTTAAAACATTATCCATTGTATTTGACCTCAATGTTAGTGCCTTTAAGTGTTATCTTCTTTATTGTTAAAATCATTTGGTTTAGCTTCCTTCAAACAGCATCAGTTCATATAAGTTTAAGGGATGTGGGTAGGGTATTCCACACCCCCACTTCAGTTAAGGTAATCAATAAAGATGACTTGGGGAGATCATAAAAAGGGAAAAGTACCCACATGTACAAAAACATTTATAGCAGTTCTTATTGTGGTGGCAGAGAATTGGAAACTGAGGGGATGCCCATCAATTGGGGAATAGCTGAACGAGCTGTAGTATATGAATGTAATGGAATATTATTGTTCTATAAGAAATGATAAGCAGGTGAATGTCAGAGAAACCTGGAAAAACTTACATGAACTGATGCTAAGTAAAGTGAGCAGAATCAAGAGAACATTGTACACAGTAACAGTAACACTGTTCGAGAGACTTATCTCTTCTCAGCAATACAACAATCTAAGATAATTCCGAAAGACTCATAATGGAAAATGCTGTCCACATCCAGAGAAAGAACTATGGAGTCTGAATGCAGATTGAAGCACACTATTTTCTCTTTTTTGTTGTTGTTTCTCTCATGGTTTTTTCCTTTTTGTTTTGATTTTTCTTTGACAACATGACTAATGTGGAAATGTGTTTAATATTATTGTACATGTATAGTCTATATCAGATTGTATGTTATGTTGTGGAGGAGGAAAAGGAGGAAGGGGAAATTTTGGAACTCAAAATCTTATAAAAGTGAATTTTGAAAGCTAAAAACAAATAAAATTTTTTAAAATGATGGTTTGTTTGGAGGCAATTGGGGTCAAGTGACTTGCCCAGCTAATATGTGGTTGAGATTGGATGTAAGCTCAGGTTCTCCTAACTCCAAGCCAGGTACTCTATCTACTGTGCCACCTAGCTGCCCCTAATGAAGTTTTAAATAAGTACCACAATGATTCCCACAAAGTGATTTCTATAGGAATGTGAACCTCTTATTGAAACAAGAAGGGAAATGGCTGACCAAAAGCCCTAAGAGGGGGCTTTAAAGAGCTGAAGGAATTTTAGCTGATGTCAGAAGCAACTTAATAGTTAACTTAAGTTTGGAAACTGAGGTTTTCGATCCAAGAGTTAGAGCCAGTGTCCTGAAAGAAAATCTGGAGAGAAGGAGAGAGTTTCACTCCCCCACTGACTGTGTCATCTGAGAAACTGAAACAGTAGGTGACAATCCATCTTTCTGGAAGCAGAGAGGGAGAGAACAATGAGAACAAGTATAGACATAAATAAAGAAATATAACCATCTTTTCCCTTAGGCCTATGTAAAGGAGGGAGAGTGTGCTCCCAGGCTTTTGTAGGGATGTTTTGTACCAATTGTTCTTGAAATATCCTTTCGCAATAAATATTTCTAAATATATATATTTTTTAAAGCTAATTAAGGCTGGCTGATAATCAGTGGTGAACACACTCAAAACTAGGGTTTCATGAATAATAACACTAGTAATCCTTGTAACATTCAAAGTTATCCCTAGGACTATCAGAGTAGAACTATTTAAACACTCTCTGGAGCCCCAGCCTGCCAATGTGAGTACAGGTTGAGGGGTTGAGTCCAGAAGGGGTGCTTATACAAGTCTTCTCATATTTATTGTTTTCATGGTGCAATAACATTCTTTAACATTCATATACTAGTCTATTCACCCCTTCCCCAAACAAGGAGTGCCCATGATTGTTCTAGTTGTTACTGCTGCAAAATGTACTGCCATGAATATTTTGATCTTATATGAGACCTTTCCTTTTGACCTCCTTGGGACTAGAGTACAGTAGTGTGTGGGTAAAAGGGTATGAACAATTTAGTTATTTTTTCTTGCACAATTCCAAACTGCCAAACAGTTGAACCAATTTGCAGCTCTATCCAAAGGGTAAGAATGTGCTTGTCTTCTCATAAACTTGAATAAAAGATTCTTCTGGTAGGGCCTTTGGATCCCTGGGAGTGGCAGGATACAAGAGAAGATAAAGTTCTAGACATAATAATTAAGGTAAGTTGCTAATTAAAGGCTTTTAATGCCCCCAACAAGGGAACTAGTCAGAAGTAGCATGTTTTCACATAGCCACAACACTGCTCTGAAGTCCCAAAGCCTAAAGCTCAATCAAAACAAATAAAACCTAGAAAACTTCTGATGCAGAGTCAGGATGAGTAAAAGATATTTTCTACTGGGTTCTGCTAACATAAATCTTAGATGAGATAAACATTAAACATTAAAAATATTACTTCTGGGACTTTCAAATACACTTTCACATTGGTGAAATAGAGCCTGAGAACAATTATGGTATGAGGAATGTATCATGGCTTATATATGTCATACTTTGGCTGTATTTGAATAGTTCTGTCATCATAAACTCCTCTACCTTTAATTAAAAAAAAAAAAACTCCTTTCAGGAAATTGACCTCCTTCTCCCTCTCACCACCAGAGAAGATATAAAATATAGTGAAAGCATACAAGATGAGTAAGTAATAAATGGGGGGGGGTGGAGGAAGGGTGGGAGAGAAAGTAAGCAACTTCATACCCTGGCTTCCTTCCTGCAGGTTAATTTAATCGATCAATCAATGAATGTTTATTAAATTCCTGATATATTACAGGCACTGTGCTTTGTGCTGCAAATACAGAAAGAGGAAAAAGATAGTGGCTGCCCTCAAAAAGCTTACAATCTAATAGGGGAGAAAACATGTAAACAATTACATACAAAGCAAGCTATATAGAGAGTAAATCAGAAATAATTAGCAAAGGGAAGGCGCTGGAATTAAGGGGGGTTGGAGAAGGCTTCCTATAGAAGGTAGAATTTTATCTGGGACTTAAATGAAGCCAGGGAGGTCATTAGTCAGAGTGGAAGAGGGAGAGCATTCCAGGCATAGGGGACAGATGGGGTTCTTCTTTGCAGAACAACCAGGAGGTTAGTGTTACTGGATCAAAGAGTACTTGTTGGGGAGTAAGATACATGAAGACTGGCAAGGTAGTGGGTGGATAGGAATAAAGGACTCTGAATGGCGAACAAAGTATTTTGTACTTCCTCCTGGAGGCAAAAGGAAGTCTCTGGAGTTTTTTTGAGTGGGGAGGGATGGGAGTGGTTTCATAATCACACATGCATAAGACCCACAGAAAGGAAATTCTCCAGGATACCCAAACAATACAGCGATATCCTTTTGAAGCCTACATGCTTACTTGGAGCTTACCCTCATTCTGCAAAAAGCCAAACCTGCCAGATGGAAATAGAGTTACAGTTAGTTTAATAATATACACCCTCCATACACAAAAAAGGGGGGAAAATTTAAAGTTGTTCCAGGAGAAACTGCCCTTTTTTCTGCTTAAATATCCAGCTAAATGTTTTCCTCACATACCACCGAAGGCAGTCTAATTACTAGCTAAGAGTGTGCCCTTCCTATGACTTCCCCAGGGAGCATGGTTACAATTCCTTTTATATCTCTGATGAAATGTCTTAAGAAGGAGGGACAGATTATTTTTTAAACTGACATATTTCTTATGTGTGGCCCTTTGGACCATGTCCCTTCCACTAAATTAGATAATATCACTATTTCCACTTTTGTTGGCCATCCAAAATCTCCTAAATCTCATACTCCTCCCCAGATCGAACTCACACATGAGTGGATCATTCTCATGGCATCTGTGGAAATGCAGTAGAATATGCCTGTCTGAGGAAACTATGACTCATCCAGGTTTGTGGTCATTCTCTCTCATAAGTTTCAGGTTTCACTTGCTAAGAAAGAGTCAAGGCTTCTAAAGGCCCATCATCTAAAGCTTAGAACAACCTCCGTACAGGAGAGAGAATACAATCCAGCCAAACCTGGTTTCCAGTTTCAAATAATGAAGCTTTTGCTTTTTGTCAATCCCTCAGTTGCCTTCCCTATTCCTATAGTCCCTATCATGCTGCATACTAAGTGGCCCAGATTCCTGTCTGCAGATTTTGTTCTCAATTCATCAAAGCTAGCACTTGCTAAATCTCTGGTATGTCTTCTAACACATTATATATATGGGGAGAATCCATGAGATACCTGAAAAGAGGAGTTTCCAAGGACATAATGCATAGTGTTGTTTTTGGCAAACTCTTCTACTGGGAATACCAAGGCCGTGTGTGTGTGTGTGTGTGTGTGTGTGTGTGTGTGTGTGTGTGTGTGTGTGTTAACAGCTTAGAAACTATTTGATAACTGAATTTACATGCTTTATGTATCTCTTAGCATGTAAGTGGTAGGCCCTGGTGAACTATAGTTAAACTGATATTTCTGAAGTTGTCCCCAGAATTCAACTGGAAACTGTATCTATATATCTATGTGGGGAACTGATATAAAAATTTTCTCTTAGAAAATGCTACATGGTCTGTAGGAGAAATCACTTCAAATTATTTTATTCAAATGACACATTCCCAAGAAAAGATCCACTCTCTGAGGACCATAATTTTCTCTTGAAAATGTGGCAAATCAATTATAAAAATCAACACACACACACACACACACACACACACACACACACACTCCCTTGATACCATAGATATGGAGGTATCATTAGTGACTTTAAGACCTCACCCCATGCTTTGTCTCTGGCCCTGGTCAATACCTCAGGCATAGCACCAATAATAATTCCAGCATATTGAAGTCTTGGGCCTGACCTCCTTCAGAGTACTATGGTGAACTCACTGGACCTCTCCTTAATACTGTCACCATGATCCTACCCCCTTCCAAGGCATTCCCTTTATTTTATCATTCTTGTGCTTGCCCCAGGGCAAATTATAGTTTTCTTTGGACCTTCTCTTACTCAGGTTCCAAACTCCAAAACAGACATATAGGGAAAACCACATAAAAAATAATGTCCACTGAGTATGACATATAGAGAACAGCTAGTTCTCTTTGAAATAAAATTAGTCTTTTTGGCTAAATAAAACTATAACTGGGTGCTTAGATCCCTCTAAGTCAAGGATCCTTAACCTGAGGCCCAAGGACCCTCAAGGACAGATTTTAGGGGGTCTATTTACCTGGATAGGGGAAAAATTACATCTTAATTTTCATTAACATAACATTTCAATATTTTCATTTTTATTTTAAATGAAATTTAGCAATTCCTTTAATTACTTAAAACCATTCTTCTGAGAAGGACTTGCCAGAAAGCCCGAGGCTTTGCTAGACTGCCAAAAGGGTCCATGACACCAAAAAGGTAAGAATTCCTGTTAGAAGGAGCCTGCCAGTGTTCATATCCTGCTCTAAGGAAGTGATGTCAAGCTCAGATAGGAACTGGGGCCACTGAACCCTATGTAAGAATCACCACGGTCTACATACTGACTTAGAAAACCATGCATTTATATATTTCTTTTTTTAAATCGATGCATAAATACTATAAAATCAAATAGGGACTGCATTTTAATCTAGTTCACCTGTGACATGTGAGGCAGGTGACCTGGACCTGCATGGTTTACCCATCTGTTCTAAGTGATTCTCCCTGACAATCCTTGAAAACTAGCCAGCAGTACCTGATCCAATCTAGTATAGTTTCTCTCTACTAAAATCACCTAATGAGGATAAATAGGCTACTGGGAAACTAGACATCTTCATACTCTGACTTATCCTTTTCTGATAATATTTCATTAGTAGTGCTGGCCTAAGAGTTACCCCCAGAAGAGCATCTCTCTCTCTCTCTCTCTCTCTCTCTCTCTCTCTCTCTCTCTCTCTCTCTCTCTCTCTCTCTCTCTCTCTCTCTCAAAATTAAGGTTTTGATGTCAAAGCAAGGATTCACTAGAAGTCCCTCTTAGGGACTAGAAAAACATTCTCCCAGACTACCCCCAACTGATAGTTAATATCTACAACATTTTTCCTTTCCAATCATGTTAAGAATTCTGTCTATTTTGATATCTAGGAATTCAATTCAATTTAATATACATTTATTAAGCACCTATTATATTTTAGGTAAAGTGCTATTGGTTACAGAGGAAAAACCCCAGTAAATAATCCATGCTTTCAAGCAGTTTACATATCTTCTGGGGGCTAACATTTATACATAAATAAATTTTAAAATATGAAAAAGTTAATGCAAAGGAAAACTTTGTATTCATTTTAAATTTACTTAATTTGAAATGAATCGTCTAAGTATTCTCTGTTCCTAGAAAACATTCCAGGGTCTTTACTCCTGCTGAATGACTCCATTGCATATGGATTATACATATATGGGGTCCCTTGTTGGCCCTTCTAGATGGAGTATAAACTAGAAGATAACATTTCTGGGGAGACATAATTCTTGGGCTTAAAATATAAGTTATAGTGAAGCAATAGGATAGCTATATCACTAAACTTGAATCTGTATTAATAGCCCTCTATTTATAATGAGAGAAAATATAAATTATATTTATTAAGTCCATCAGATTAAGTCCCCATTAATCAGATGATAGAAAGCCACTAATGCATTAACTTATCCAAAGAGTATAACCAGATATTCTTTTTTTTTTTTTTTTTGCTTTTTGGAGGGCAATTGGGGTTAAGTAACTTGCCCAAGGTCACGAGGCTAGGTTTTCGTGTGTGTGTGCCTTAAGTGTCTGAGGTAGGATCCGAACTCAGGTCCTTCTGACTCCAGGGCCAGTGCTCTACTCACTGCACCACCTAGCTGCCCCCATATAACCAGATATTCTTAAGGTCCAGAACATACCTTCAAATCTGTTATTTAATTATCAGAAAGTTGTATACTTCTTGCAAGCTTGGAATTGTTTTAAAATTGTATCTTGTTCTGGTCTCCCTGACAACCTCCACCTCCCTTCTAGTCAGTATAGTAAGCAAGTTTATAAGAAGTTAGTATAAAGGAACAAGCATAGGAAATAAGATTGCAAATGAGAACCTGGAAACCAAGTATGAACCATCCCAAAGATCAAAGGAGAATGATTTATAAATCGTATCATATATTAACCAAAATGTATATCCTGGTAACATGTGCTGAATTAGCAGAAGCCATCTATGCACTGTTCTCAGGATTCTGGTCCTATGATATGTAAATTCCAGATGTCCTACAGTTCCAGACCAGTAAAACACTAAAAAAGAAAGAAAGAAAAACAAAGTAATGGTAATGTTGAGATGATGACATCAAAGTTTTACTCATAATTTTGAGATATTAATGAATTAACTCAAGGTGGCACAGATGAGAGTTAATCTGTTCCCCTCAAACCTCTATAAAAATGAGACCTCAAACTCTTCACCCCACCCCAGCCTCAAACACTCTTCCATCCCCACTGGGTCCATGCTGCCAACTCAAATCCATAGTTATATGCATGATACTCTCTGCCTCTCTTCCTCTCCTTCCTCTTTCCCATGCTATCTGTCTCCCTTCACTATCCCATTCACCTGTCCTAGCATTTGCCTCTATACCCCTTTTGCTGCTTGCATCTGTACCTGCTCTGGTTATTAAGTGTGATTGCTGTTCTATTTCCCATTGTCAATCATGATCTTTCCTGGTGGGTACCCAAAGAACCCAGAATATCTACTCCCATTTTGTAATTTCACAATTATCAATTTAGGTGTGTAGTGGCATTTTCCTTGAACTCTAACCAAGTCATTTCAAATTAATAGGAGTATTTGGTTGTGAATGATCATTTCATTTAGACCTCGGTAATCATTGAAGGAATGCAGTTTTTCTTCCTTATATAGAGGGGGGATGGGGGTGGGGAAAGGAGGAAGGAAGAGAGAGAGAGAGAGAGAGAGAGAGAGAGAGAGAGAGAGAGAGAGAGAGAGAGAGAGAGAGAGAGAGAGATTCTTCTGTTGACTGGAAAGGCCAGATGAGCCCATTCTTTACATTCATAAGTATGTTTTCTCAGATTACTATATCTCCCCTTAGTTTAGCACATAGCTGAGAACAGAGATGCTGAATTTGAGGTCTATGAGACAATTGTAATCACTGGGCAAAGGTTCCCAATTTAGGCCTTCTACAAATCTTGCTCTTTAGTGGGCGTATCCTCTTAACTCCTTTTTTAAGGGAAATGACAATAGCTGAGACGGAAGCCATAGTGAGAGCAACATCTTAACTTTCCACCCCTGTGTAAGATTTTCCCTTAGAGAGGAGACTTTGTGACTCATGGAACTAATGGTTCAAATTGTTAATATCACTTCTTATTCTCCTGAATACAAAATAGAGTTCCATGGAGAATTCTGGGAGTGCTCTGATGGTTGGCAGGTGAACCACAATTGGTAAGTTAGAGGCTGGGGAGCTTCTCTCATCTGAATCAATTCATGGTGTTTTCAATGAACATCTTTGTTGAATATGCTTGCCTCGATGTGGCTATGTAAATCTCTTTTTGTTAACTGTTAAATGACCTGTAAGTGTCTCATTTCATTCCAATATCAAATTTAGACTACTAGGGAACGAGACTGAGTCAAACCCAACCCAGAAGAGAAACCCTAAGCACTTCCTGGGTACACTCAGCTGGTTCCTACACTGGAAGACCAATAGTCTGAATTTCATTAAATTCTGGGATTTTATTGTCTTAACCTTGGGATCCCAAATGTTATTCAGCTATTTGAGGTGCCATAGACCTCAAATCCAGCACCTCTACTCCCATATGGGTAAATCTATGTGCTAAACTAAAGGGAAATACCGAAACCCTCTGAGAATACATACTAATGAATGAAAAGTATTGACTCATCTGGCTTTTCCAGTCAACTCTGTCCTATGAGACTTTCTACCTTACCATTAAAAAAAAAAACCTCCTAAAAATGACAGAAATTGTTGATGGTTGTCTTCTTGCTTTTTATCAATCCATCTCAGCTCCATGCTATTTCAACTCCATAGCTGTTCCCCATGCCAATAATGCTCTCCCTGTCTGCCTCTTAGAATCCTTAAAGAGTCAGTTCAAATTCTACCTTCTGCAGAAGAGAATAGGAATAATCCAGGTGAAATGTGATGAAGATAGAAGCTGTATAATTAGAGAACAAGGGATGTATGTGAGAGATTTTGTGGACATAGAATCAATAAGACTAGACAACAGATTACATATAGTAGAGTGAGAGAGAATGAGGCTTACAGTGTGATTCCAAGGTTGCAAGTCTATGTGCTTGGCAGGATGCTAGTGCCTTCAGGAGAAATCGTGACATTTGGAGGAAGGATGGTTTGGAGGTTTGGGGAGAGAAATAGAATTAATTCCATTTTGAACATATTGTGAGACACCTATGAGGTATAAAGGTGGAGATGTCTAGCAGCAGTTGGTAGTGCAGTATTAGAGTACAGAAGAGAGATGTCAGCTGGATATGAAGATTCATGAGTCATTTGCACAGAGATAACAAATACACGGAACTTGAGATCACTGAAGGAGGGAGTGTATATAAAGAAGATAAAGAATATACTTTGTGTGATAGTAGAGAGCACAAAATGTTCAGGATCTTCTAGAGGTGTTGAAATCACAGAATTATAGATTTAGAGGTAGAAGGAGATGGAGGTAATCTATGTCTAGCCCCTCATTTTATGGATAAGGAAACCAATCAGGGCTCAGAAAAGTTAATTTATTTGTCCAAGGTCATGAAAGTAATAAATTGTAGAACCTAGATTCAAACTCAGATCCTCTGCTTCCAAATATAGCATTCTTTCTATTATACCAAGCTTCATCTTTGTTGATGACTTGAACTGGGACAGAGAAGGAAGCTAACAGAGTTGAGGAGGTCAAACACTAATATTAATATCATCTTTGAGGGTGATACCTTGGGGTAGGATTAAAAAGAAAACTGAGGAAAGCACCAGACACTGAGAAATTTGGGAGAGTGGCCTAGATGTCAGAAGATGACAACAACAAGGAATGGAAGAGGGTAGGATAAAAAAAAAGGAAAAAGATAGCATAAAGTAGCTATTTATTGTTCAATTATATCCAACTCTTTGTGACCTCATTTGGGATTTTCTTGCAAAGGTACTGTAGTGATTTGATATTTGCTTTTTCAACTCATTTTACAGTTGAGGAAATTGAAGCAAATGGGGTTAAATTACTTGATTAGATCCACACAACTAGTAAGCATCTAAGGCCAGATTTGAACTCAGGAAGATGAGTCTTCTTGACTTCAGGCCTGACACTCTATCCATTGTACCACCTAGATGTTCCAATTAGAGAAAAGGTCAATAGAGAAAAGGTCATTGAGGGATAGAAACAAAGGAAAGGTCTGGAAGGATAGGAGCTTGAGAAAAGTTGGTGATAAGAATGCAGATTTGGAGGCCATCTAATGTTATAAAATACTCCATCTTAATAAATGAATAAATGAAAAGGGGATTTATTAAGCACTTAGTACATGCAAAAAGCAAAATGCCAATCTCTGGGAAATAAATAGAAAAAGGAAGATGGTCCATGTATTCAAGGAGCTCAAGGGGCCAATGGTAAAAGAGATGGCAATGCATCTTCTTTAATGTTATTCCCATTGATAAAATCAGAACCATTTGACAGTGCCAAATATTTCAGTGGCAAGAACTCTATTTTTCTGGGTCTTCTGTGGTTGTGGCACTTGCAGAAGCAGTTGCTAGATGGTATCTCCATAATGGGTTGTTTCCCAGGATGATGGCTATCAGTTCTGGGCTGGAAGCATTCCTATTTTCTTTTCTTTCTTTTTTTTTTTAATAAAGGAAGGAATAAGAAATCATTTATTAAGTAAACTCTGTGCTAAATGCTGGGAATACAAGAAGAAAAGCAAGATGATCTCTGGCCTCAAAAAGCTTGCATTCTAATAATGGAAAGAACATATAGGAAATGTTTTAGCTGCATGTCAGATGCAAAGGTCCCATGGTCCTTAGGATACAGCATTAAAGCATATGGTGATGCCTCTTCTTTATTGCCATTTCCACTGATTAAATCATCATTTCTGATGTTGAATCATTTGATGGGGCCAAGGATTTGGGTGGCAAGAATGTCCTTTTCTGAATCTTCAGTAGCTCTGGCTATGGCCCCTACAGGAGTCACCAGGCTGCATCTTTCCAGGATGATGCAAACACTCAAAGCATCTTGTGCTTACTTGCCTGTCGGTAGCAGTTGATTAGAAGTTGTTTCTAGTAGTGGTAATGAAGGTGGATCCTTTCTCCCTAATGATTTATCCTGTTAATGATAGCTACAGAGACGGGGCTCAAAGTAGATCTGGTAGTGTGGGGGAAGAAGCATTCCTATTTTCAAGACTCTTGTGTTCCTTAGTTATCTCCATAAGGGTCTTAAGAGAGACAGCCGTCAAGGTGGTGGTAGTTTGATTTGCTGAACTTGGGAGGACTTCTCTCTGCTATTTCAACTAGGCTCACTTGCCTGCCCTATGGGTAAAAGTTTATGAGCATCTGGTGTTAAGACAATGGGTGTATCTATTTGATATATAGTGAGTATCTCTCACTAAACCATGGGCAACCCCACTCAGTAGGAAAAAGGGTTGAAGCCCTGAGGAAATGCATTCTTAGGAATATGCTTAGAATGTAGCTCCAACCAGAATGGGATTGATAGCCCCTTAGGGCACATGCCACTGATTTAAAATAGCTTCTGGACTATCCTTAGTATTCTGACTTGTCCCTTTGACAGAGCCACCTGTACTTTAAATATTCCAAGTACTGGCTTTAGCCATTATCTTCCAAGATGACAGCCACTGAAAACTAGATCCACATTAAGATTTTCCAGCACTATATATTGGAATAAAATTCAAAACTATTTACATAGCCACTGTATAACTCAGATATAGCTCTTGGGGAGGAGAGATACAACTCAGTTTTTTGAGTGTTGGATGGACACCAGGACTGTTCCTTACCATAAAGTAAGGAAATCAGGATAATTGAGTTGTAGGGGTAGCCCTAAGAGCACCAGCTTCTCTTCAGCTATAGGACTATCTTCAGGTAAGAGGTAAAAGCAACAAGATGCAAACCTCTTATCTGGTGCCAATAAAGCTGAAAGTCTAGTGTTAATAAAGAACTGATTGTTTTGGAGGAAGGGAGAATTGGTGAACAAGATATTGAAGTTGTTTGACTTCAAGGGTCTGTTATTTCTGAATAACAAATGTTTCCTGTGCTTCTTCATATTATTCTCTGTCATATGTGGTTCCTGAAGAAGACTTGTGTGTGAGGCTATGCTGCAAGCTGCCTGAGGTTTTCTGAACACATGAAAAATAAAAAAGTTTGTCATTGATGAATCTGTGTCACAAGGTCAGTAACAGCTATATCCTTGAAGACATTTTCTGAAACATTCTCTATTTTCTAAGACATTTTATGGGACTATAGTGCCAGTGCAATATTTACAGCACCTACAATAACAATAAATATACTGACCATGACTATAAATATTCCCACATGGTGCTCAACCACAAAATATGACAAACTTTCCATATAGAGGGAAGAAGCAAAACATTTTTATTATTATTTTTTATTATTCAGATACCAGAAAACCAAATAATACCAGGAAACTGAATTTATCATGGACACATAGAAATCAATGCACCACAGTGTAGCAGAGAGCCATGCCAATCTTTAGCCTTCCCACAAACCAATACAAGATCAATATTTTACTCACAAACCTGACTAACTCCTTGCCTGAATATCCTCTCTGGTTCTGACTCCCAGCTTCCTGTCGGCTCTGCTCCAACCTTCAGCAACCTCCTCCCACCACAGGCTCCATGTGACTACATTCAGCCTATTAGTGGGCAGAGTTTACTTTCAAAGCAGAGGAGGTCTTCAAATTCCCCCAGGTCTAATGAGGGGCAGGAAAGATCTTCAAATTCCCATTCCCATTTCAGGAACCCTGGCTGGTGTGTGAGGTCATCTTGCCTAAAGATAAAATCAATGAAAATGATTTTCCTTTTGCTCAGGATCATAGACATCACAAGAGTGATATATTTCTTTGTGAAGAGACACATGGAACTCAACCCTCTTCTCTGTAATTGTAGTCTGACCAACTAAGTTGGTAGGGCAACTAGGTAGGGCAACTCCTTGCTCTGGCAGCTTACTATAGGAATAGAAGTGATGCTGAAAGAGTTTGTGTCAGAAGATTGGTGCTATGGGATTGGAAATAGAGAGGTGCCTATATAAATGAAAAATTCCCATAGTTCTTGCCGCTGCAGGAGTGATTCACGGCATCAGACATTTCTGTGGCATTATTCTAGTACTTAGGAAGATTACTAGTATTCATGGTGTTAGATGCAGTCACCTTTTGTTGTTAGGAGCATAGAACAAAAGACCAGAATGTTTAACTTGGAGCACAGATGTCATTTGGCCAGAGTTGGAGGAGAAATGAATGTTATAGAAAAAATGCAACACACGGAAGTATCATATTTCGGTGTTGCCATTTTGGTCATAAGTGAATGCAGGGTCGGTATGAGGAAGCTCTGACACATGTGTCTGTGTTAGACCAGGACATATATTGCCTCATGAAATAGTGAAGTGACTCAGTGAATAGAGTAATGGACCTGGATATAGGAAGACCTGAGTTCAAGCCCAATCTCAGATGCCTATTAGCTGTGGGACCCTGGGCAATTTACTTAACCTCTTTCTACCTCAATTTCCTCATCTACAAAATAAGAATTATAATAACACCTATCTCCAATAATAACACCTATCTTCCTCTTTGAGGAAGAAACAGAAGTATACTTCTTAAGTGCTTTACAAACCTTAAAGTACCATATAAATGTTGGTGGTGGTGCTAGTGCTGCTGATATTGCAATTGATCCATAATAGATTGAATGTGTACCAGTGTGGGGAGCAAACATTGATGAAGTTGTCACATCAGATCCAGTCTGTTTTAACCTACATGTGGGGTCTCAACCCACAGTTTAAGAAGTGCTGAAGGGGTCATGAGTGGAAAAAAGTTTAAGAAGCCCTGGCCTAGATTAATTGTATTGAGAGATGCTTGGGGTCCAAGCACAGGCACCCAATTACCCTATCAACATCAGTTAAGCCTGTTTTCAGTTCATATCCCAGGAGCCAGGCATCACTGGCAATTGCACCAAACAATTGTAACTTTTGCAAAGAGCAGTCAACTTTAGCTTCTAATACTTTACTAAATCAGTTATCCTTCTTTCTGGTGCCTTTGTTGGAATTCTAGTGTTAACTAGTGGCATCTTTTGTTAGTTGCAGGAAGTTATAGTTCTTCATGAGGAGATGCATGCTCTACTCCAGAAGTATAAAATACACAGCCCACAGTACTGTCTGCCCAAACCAGATTAAAATGCAATTGAGAAATATTTAACAAAATGAATGAAAATACATGAGAACATAGACAATATTAATGTGTAGTTTTTCTAAGTTAACATGCAGCTGCACAAATGTTTATGGTTTAATGCCCCCTCCTTTTCAATTTCAGTTAGATATTACTGATCTACTTTATGAGTATGGTCTAGCTAATTAAGTTGTAATTAGATAAGATATCCTTATGCTCTGGGATAGAAATAGAATATAGTTTAGTATAGGAATAGAAATTATGTTGGAAGAGCTTGTGTTGGGGGATTGGAAAGGAGTAGGGGGAAGTAGGAAGGCCAACTTACAAATGTTCAAACTTTCCTTTTCCCCTTGCTGCAAGGGGAGAGGAGGGAATTTTCCCATTACACTGAATTTTAGCCCCTATATCCCTCTGAAGCATCCCAGTCTCTTGACAGCCTGGCTTAAAGAATTAATAATGGACTAGACCAAGAAAAGAGTTTTTAGTGTATTTTAGAAATACAGATTATTGCTTCTGTGTTGCTTCTAACACTGAGCACTTTTGAGACTTCACTGAATATGTAGGAGTGGGACAGGGTTTGGAGGAGGAGGAAGAGGGGGAAGAGGAAGAGGAGGAGGAGGAGAGAAAAGAAGAAAGGAGAAATGAGGAGAGGAGAGGAAAGGGGGGAGAGAGAGAGAGAGAGAGAGAGAGAGAGAGAGAGAGAGAGAGAGAGAGAGAGAGAGAGAATTTTCATAGACCAAAGCAATCAAATCCCATATCTCTTTCTCAGAGAGACTAACTAGAAATGAAGGTTCCATATTTTGATAATAGCTCTCATTTATATGCTTTGTTGTTTTCAAAGAATTTTCCTCAAAACGACATACAGAAACTGAGCACAGAAAGATTGTGGTTTGCTCATGAGGACACAGCTAGAAGGCCCCACAGATGGAACTTTAATTTGTCTCCTGTTTCCAAATCCAGTGCTCTTCCAATTTATCTACATAAAGTAATAAAGTTTCAGAAGAACTTTTTAAAAGCAACTGTTGCCTCTGAAAAACTACAGTATCTTTATCAAGTCTAAATAGTTTGCTACTAAGAAAGTCTTTGTGCTTGTAGATTGAGGAATCTGCATTCATTTCTTAACAAGACAATGTTGCAAAATTTGTTCCAGAGTTGCAAATAATAGCAAATGATTAACAGAGTAACTCTATTACTCTAGAAACGATATTTCTGAAACGCTTTAATGCATCCGTGATTTCATTTTAATACTATAGAAGGATAGATCAAGAAGCGACCATCTACTCCCACCCCCCTGATTTTATAAATCAGGGAGCTCAAGTCAGGGGTTAAAGTGACCAACCCCAAATCACATAGGCCATGAGGGTCAGTCAGGATTCGAAGCCAGGTGCTTCAACTGTACCATAATACTACTAATGGAAGAGCAGTCGATGGCAAGAGCTATGAGAATAGTGACTGCTAGTGTGTGTGTGTGTGTGTGTGTGTGTGTGTGTGTGTGTGTGTGTGTGTGTGTGTTGTGGGGGGGATACAAGGTGCAGAAAAATAGTGGTTATCACCATGATAACATACAGCTAGTACCTGCTAAGCTTATCCTTTAAGAAACTTTTGTGAAAAGGATGCTTGGCTTCAGCAAACATATATTACTATATGCATGACAACTTTTTACCCTATTTCTTTTATCTATCTGTTTGTCAGGGTGAACATCTTCATAGATTCTGAACAATGAGCGAGTCCTATGTCTATTCAATTCAGTCAGGATGACTGGAGTGATCAATCCTTCTCACGTTTGAAATCTTTTCCAGAGGAAGAAGCTGCACTCTTCTTATCACAGAAATAACCCTACAGTGAATAATTATGTGTCACTGGTTTCACTTTATTCTGAAATACTTGCTCCAATACACTGTCCACAGTTAACTGGTCCTGGTGAGGGTGTCAAGCCCTTCTCCCCCTTCCCCATGCTTATTGAGCTGATGGGCTAAAAATTCCAGCTATCATTTAGAATACCTCCCTCCTCCAGTGTGGGAATGGCAAATGGATGCTGGATAATAATGGTCTAGAACAAAGGACCTAATATATAGGACAGGACATTGTTTGGAAAAATAAAGTGTTATGTATGCACATGGTGCAATTATGTTACCAGTTACAGGAACTATGTACTCCCTGTCTGTCCATAACTGCCTCTCTTTGTTTCTCTCTCTCTCTCTCTCTCTGTCTGTCTCTGTCTCTCTGTCTCAGTCTCTGTCTCTCTGTCTCTGTCTCTTTCTGTCTCTGTCCCTCTCCCTATCTTTCTTTCTGTCTTTGTCTTGTCTCTCTTGCTTTCCGTTCTTTGCTCTGGTTCTCTCTTTCATGTTGGTCAGCTAGAGCCAAATGACTATGGATATACAACATGATTTATAAATACAGAGATAGACACAGAACAATATCTCCTGAGCCTTTGTAGTCAAAGTAAAAAACAAAAACAAATAAAAATTTATGGAGACAGTACAGTCTAACCATTTATTTTCTATCCCCATATCCATCCTTTCATCCTTCCTTCTTTAGTACTCCCCACTCTTTTATTTCTGCTTTGTATTAGGGAGGTGTGGTAGTTTCTTTGTTTTCTTCTTTTGAGCTTTGCTTTAAACTTTTTTGGCCTTTTTGCTAATCCTAACCTTGCTTGTGGCATAGTACCATGGTATATAGACTCGAGAGTGTATCAAAGCACTCATTTTGTCTGAGCTGGCCATCATACTTATTGTTAAAATCTTATACTTAGAAACTCACTACCCCAAAAGAGATGATTAAAATGAATAAGGTAACAGAGAGGTGATAGATTCACAGTGTAGAATGAGACATTTTGAAAGCATGAAGGAATTTCTTTTACTTGCTATGCATATTTGTTTGTACATTCTCTCTCTGATTAGATTGCAAGCTTGCCTCTGGGTATCCCCAGTGCTAAGTAGAGTGCTTGGCACATAGTAGGTACTTAATAAAGGCCAATTAATTGATTATTGCTGGGAATTTTTTTCTCTTTTTTCAATAGGAGTGGGAGGAAGAGAAAATATATTTCTATTAATTAAAAAAATTAACCATAAAAATAAAATAGAGGAATAATTTGGCAAAACTTCAGGAGTAGGATCTTTCAGAAACATTTTTAAAATCTTTCCAACAAGCAAAAGCTTTACAGATATATTTCATCAAATGATAAACACATATAATGGTATATACTAAGTATCCCTAGGCCAGTGGTGTCAAATTCAAATAGAATGGAGCCACTAATTTGTACATAAAGATCTCTTAGGGTCATATATTGATTTAGTTTTATAATATTTTATCTATGTTTTATCACATTTTTATTTATTTGGTTAAATATTTCCCAATTATATTTTAGTCTGAATTAGAAAGAAATCTGCATTAGATACCCTTTGGCAGATTGTTGAAACTTCTGTATTTCTTATAGTAACATCTTTACATACATAAAGTACAATACATTGAGCAACAAAGGAAACCAATATATTGAAATAAAGATTTAAATTGTCTTTCATCCAAATTCTTGGAGTCCCTCAGGTTAAGAACCTCTGTTCTCAGGCTTTAAGTTTCACAACAGGGGATCCAAATTGGTAGGAGAAGTCTTTCAGCTTCCCAGGAACTTCATATACTAATCAAGTCACAGGTATTGTTTAAAAAATATATATACATATTTGCTTTCCTGGGGGTAGTGGTGGGAGATTACAAATTATGGCTTTTGCTTTCCCATTTGCATCAAACACAACAAAGCTCTATTAAGATGCAGGGTAGGAATCCCTAAAGGGTGATTCTTGAATAAAGATTAAGTGTGAGGAAATAAAAGAAGAAAAGCCTGGATTCTAATTTAGTAATTGGTAATTAATATAATAGTAAAATAATAATTTCTCTCATTCTCCTGATTTTTTTTTGAGACAGTCTCCTCAATGAATCACTAACTGATATGACACATGCTTCATACAATTTTATGATGGGAAACAATATGAAGGGAAGAGGGAAAGAGATTGACTGATGGATTCTTTTAAATGAATCAGATAAAGTATTGAAAGGAAAGACAAATAGATCATCTAAAACCTTCCAACAAAATTTCTATTAGACAATACAAACCTTTCTCTCCCTCTGATCCCTCTACCTAGAGAAATAAAATAGCTAGGCTTGAGGAAAATCTAGGAACAGTAATAGATCATTTTAATGCAATATTTAAAGGTTACAAGTGGCTTGTTCAAACTTTCCATGACTTGGGAACTATCTAGCATTGACTTTTGGGACCTTAATCTGCCATCTCAATAGAATACCTAGATACCATGGTGCCAGAAAAGAAATATAAGCACAATGAATGCTCATTTTTCAGTTTTTTGAATAATCACAGACCTGAGATATAAAATGATTTTTTTTGAGGCCATTTGAAAAGCAAGAAACAGGGTCAAGATTTCAACCCAGGCTCTCTGACAACAAACCTAGTAGTCTTTCTACTACAGTGCAGTAAAGGTTTCCCTGCCCCAAAAATTAATTTCTCCATACAGACTTGATGATATCTGAAAAACCATCCCTCAGAGACCCATTCCTTTGCCTTCAGATTTTGTCCCTTGTTTAAAAGCTCCTGTAGCTGGGAGTAATACTGTTGATATTAACAGCTAGCATTTTTATCATGACTACTCTGTGCCAGGCACTGTACCAAGCACATTACAAATATTTCCTCATTTGATCCTTACAACAACCCTGGGAAGTCAGTTTATTTTTATCTCTGTTTTACTGATGAGGAAACTGACTAGGAGTAGAGCCAAGAAGGCAGAGTAAGGCAGGAACTTGCCTGAACTCTCCCAAATTCATCACCAAATATCTGTAACACCTTAAAATGAACTTTGGAGTGGCAGAACCAGCAAAAGGATAGGATGAAATATTTTTCCAGGCCAAGAAAACTTAGTAATTTGGCAGGAAAGATCTATCTCACTCAGGTAAAAGGAGAAAAAAAAAGAAATTGAACAAGCCATTAATGAGCTCTCTAAGAAAAAATTCCTATGGTCAAATAGAGTCACAAGTAAATTCTATCAGATACTTAAAGAGCAATTAATTCCAGTACTATATAAACTATTTGGGAAAATGGGCAAAGAAGGAATCCTTCCAAATTGATACAAATTGGTGCTGATACATAAACCAGGAAGAGCAAACAAGGAAACTGAGGCAGACAGCAGTTAAATGACTTGCCCAGGGTTACACAACTAGTTAGTGTCTGATGCTGGATTCTAACTCAGGTTTTCTTGATTTCAGGTCCAGTACTCTCTCGACTATACTGCCTAGTCACCTCAAGTGTCATATTTAAGCCTTTTCAGTTGTTTACACCTCAATATAAATGAGCTTATTAGATCATTTGCTGAGGTCTTTTGATAAAGAATAATGCAAAAACAATGTGAGAGCCTTGGGCACATGAGAGAGATGGTGTCCAAAGATAAGGAAGGAAGGAAGAAGAATATCAACTGGGCAGTATTGTCAACAAATTTCATTCACTTGACAGTTTTACACAGGGCCAGCCCTGGTTCACAGAACATTCAACTTGGTGGTCATAAAACAAATCTACTAGAAAGAAAACTATGACCTCTGTTTTTATCTCAATAAATGGCTTGTTTCCAAAGGCACTAAAATGTAACTTGGACATCCTGTAGCTCCCAAGAAGATGGATCAATCAATCATGTTTAGAGTGTTGCTGTTTTGTATACAGTCACATTCATCTTTCAAACCATCTGTAATCCTAGTCAGCTGATGGGCTAAAAATCCCAGCTATCATTTAGAACACTTCCCTCCTCCAGTGTGGGAATGGCAAATGGATGCTGGATAATAATGGTCTAGAACAAACGACCTAATGTATGGGACAGGACACTGTTTGAAAAAATAAAGTACTATGCATGTGTATGGTGCAATTATGTTAGCAGACACAGTAATTGTATATTCTCTCTCTCTCTCTCTCTCTCTCTCTCTCTCTCTCTCTCTCTCTCTCTCTCTCTCTCTCTCTCTCTCTCTCCTGCCTGTCTTTATCTTGCTGCTCTTTCTCTCTATCTTTTGCTCTGCCTCTCTATCTCTATCTTTCAGCTAGAGCCAAATAACCATGGATATATAACATGGTTTATAAATACAGAGACAGGCACACAACGAAATCAAATAAACCTGGTGCTTACCCTAAAACACTCCCTCCCTTGAATTTTATTTGCATTTTTGTGGATCAAGGAAAGCTGTGGCTGTGTGTAAATAAATGCCAATGAAGAAAGATATTTATATAAATGTCAGGTGATGAGGAAAGCAGAAAGGAAAAAAATAAATATAATCAGATTAGTTGTGACTATCAGAAGAGATTATTAACTGTATAGTAACACATATTCAGGATCAGAGAGTTTTCTTGACAACACAGCTCAGTTTCTACCTCTTGCTCTCCAACTCTATCTTTTAGGGATTAGCTTTCCCTAAAAGGGAAAGAAAGTTGTCTCTAGGATCTGATTGACTGTGGCTCTCCCAATGCAATTTTTTGGTCACCTAAAAGCATTAAAAGCCATTAAAAAGTCTCAGCAGTCAAGGCCCCTAAGAATTAATGGATTTCTGAAGACCATGTGAGTCATCAGGTCCTTCAACACATCTTCTTGCTATGACTTGATACATTTCTGCATGAAGATGCAGATGGACCTTTCCAGAGAAGCTAGAAACTGCTGTATACCTGGTACTTATTTCTGCTTTGTTAGGGCAAAGTAAATATCCTTTTGTAAACTGTTTAATTACAAATATGAGTGCCTCATTTTGTCCCAACACCAAACCTGAACTAAGTAAGAGAATGATGGTGTCAGAACTGACAGCCTCCACCTCATTTGGGAGATTCTCTCTTCTCAATTCACAATACCCCTCCCCGCCATAGATTCAAAGATTTAGCATATTGTGATCACATTACTTCTTCTTCTTATTGTTTAGTCAATTAGTTATGTCTGCTGTGACCCCATTTGGGGTTTTCTTGGAAAAGATACTGGAGTGGTTTGCCATTTCCTTCTCTAATTGCTTATTATACATGGCATAAAGTGAAAGAAGATGAAACAAGTGCCCTCATGTGGCTACACCCACCTCCAATCATCTGCTAAGCCCCCTCCCCCTTGCCCTCCAGTATCTTTGGGTATGACTGGAGGGAATACTGAACTATACTCACACAAAGTTTGTGAAAAAAGAAAAAGGGAAGGGGGTTTCATCTCAGAATCATGTATTATAACCAGTGGTAAGGGTACTTAGTATCCCCTTCCAGTTCATCAACTAAATAACTTGAATGCCTCTTTCTTTTTTATTCCTATCCCTATCTCTGCTCCACAATCAGAATCTCTACCCTTAGAGCTGGCCTGTGGTTATTCTGTTCTCTGGGCTGTATAGTTTTGGGGCAGCTGGTCATTGTCTTGTCTGCATGTGGTGCTGACCACTGACTGTTTCCCCTCCCCTCACCCTCATTACTGCTTGAAAGTTCCATTCCAAAGTCGATGAACAAGCGAAGAAACTAACCACTGACACAAAGTCTGTGTCCCTCTCTATCCTATCACCCAAATTTTTGCCCCTAGCTACAGTTGGAAAAATGGAATTTCCACTATCTTCTCTTTCCTAAAGAGGATTGTGGCCATCTTTATTCTTGTGGTTTGTCATCAATTCCATTCCATTTATCTCCCTCTGTAGAAATTTCCTGGGCCCTTGAATCTCTACTGAGAAATTATTACAGAAGCAATAGCTAGTCCCATATGGTTGCCTAATTGATAAGATTATCTTCCCTCAATTATCCTTTCCAGTGATGTTCCCAATTACATTATTATTCATTCTTGATTAATCCTCCTGAAACCATTCTATGGACTTTTTTAATGATGCATATGCTCATGGAATAAGATAGCACATGAAGTCAGTATCACCTATGGTAAGAATGATTATATGGGATAGTTTTCCTCCTTGCCAGGAGGGAGAAAGCACAATGATATTATAGACCTCTTGCTAGAAAATAATCTCTCTTTTTAAAAAGATTCTATTTTACTTTTTTTTCCATTTGCATGTAAAACAATTTTGACATTCTTTTTAAAATTTTGAGCTATAAATCCCCCCAAAGGCAAAGTAATTTGATATGAACTATACATGTGCAGTCATACAAAATACATTTCCATATTAGCCATGTTGTGAAAGAAATACAGACCAAAATAAAGAAGAAGAAAAATAAAGGGGTAAAAAGTATGCTTCAGTCTGAATTCAGATTCCATCAGTTCTTTCTCTGCAATTGGATAGCATTTTTCTTCATAAGTCCTTCAGAATTGTCTTAGATCATTGTATTGTTGAGAATAGCTAAGTCATTCACAGTTGGTCATTTTGCAATATTGCTGTTACTGTTGTATAATTTGACAATAATCTGATACAGATAGTCACAAATGGAAACTTTCCCCTCTTTTTTTTGAAGTTCAACCCTACTGATAGCTATAATCCATGAAAAAAAGGACAGAAGCCAGAAAGACCTGGGCTCAATTCCTGCTTCTGAGTCATACCAACTCTGTGACCATGGGCATATCACAGCCTCTAAGTGACCCAGAAGGCTCCATAAGGGTATATGGAGAAAATTATTAATTATCATGGATGAAGACAGTTTTCAAACCAAGAAATTCTTATATCCTTGTAGTCCAGACCAAACCACCCCTCAAAAAAAAATACAACCAAACAAACCCTAAAACAATAACAGTAAAAAGAAAGAAGGCCTAATTGGATCCAGAGAGTTGAATTTTATGTGTGTTGATTTCCTATTGCCCTAGAAAATATGGGGAAGATCAGTGAAGATATTGGAAAACAGTAACTTTTTAAATAAACTTACCCTCCTCTGACTTCTATAATAGTGTTATCTACTGAGTGGTTTTTCTTGAAGTATTGCCCTGCTTTATCTGAAAATATCACTCCTATATCAGAAAAGAGAAGTGACTGACAACATTCATGTTTAGGCAGTAACTTCAGATTTGGCACAGTTTAATACAGATTACCATGCTTGAAACAGCAATGTTATCCTTGGGAATAAAGCTTTAATTCTTGGTGATATGCTGGCTTTTCAAAATGACTGAAAGCAGCAACTAGGGAAGCCAAGAATTCACATTTGTAATTCCACATACTCAAAGACTTCTTTGAAGGGTTTCAAGTATTCGAGTACTTTTTGTCTTCCCAGCATCTGGAGAAATTAACAGAGCAGATAGCTAGCAAGTGTGGCACATTTGGGGTGGGGGAGGTGGGGAACATATTGTTGCTAAGAAGCATTGAAATGATGCCTTATTTTTCATTGTACCCAAACCTTTCCTCATCTACTTTATTCTTCCTCTGTCACTAGATGCAGAATGGATGCATTATCACATATATCATTGGAGATTAACAGGAAGGCTTGTGAAGATAATGGGGACATGTAACATTTCTTTTTTAAAGTCCAAGTATTTCTTGACTGGGTATTAGCCTTAGAACAATTTGAACATCCTCATTGGCAGCTGTCTATCCTATCTTGGCTAATGCAGCAAGAGTTCAAGTCAGCCTCTATGAAAATGTGATTTTTCAGGTTCTATCTGAAACTGCTTGGACTTCAGGCAATTATTACCTATGATAAGATAAATCACTTGCCACTCTTGGACTCAATTTCATCATCTGTAAAATGAGAGAGAAGAGTTAGATTAGATATCTGAGGTATCTTCTAGCCCTAACATTTTTATGATTATCTTTTCTTTCCTTTAAATTTTTTCTCACTTTCAATTCTGATCCTTTTTTAAATATGCATGTATGCACGAGTGCTAATGCACACACACAAACCCACATATACCCTACTGCCATCATTTCCACCACCATGACTACTACCAAGAGATTAATTTACTGTAGATGTTAGCAGGATCAATTCCACTTTAGATAAAAAAATGACCCTCCCCCTCTCCCGCCCCTGTCAGCCCCTCTCCCCCCCCCCCCCAGTAATCCAGAATTCTTCCCTACCAGTATCAGAAGCACCTAGAAAACAACTCTTCACTCCTGGCCTTATTTCATATTTCTCTCCTTCAGGAACTCTACATTTTAAACTTCCTGGACTACTAGCAGTTGTTCTTGTTGGATACTCCACTAATTTGAATCTTCCATACTCAAGGCCAGGAATGCATTCCCTCCTTATCTCTGCCTCTCTTGTCTTTCTTTAAGTCCTAGGTAGGGTTCTCTCTCCCCTTTGAAGGCTTTCTTGATCCCTACAATTGTTAGTGCTTCCTCCTGCTTTAAATTACTTTTCATTATGCTTACATAACATTGACTTATGGCAATAAGGCAAGATTTGTAAAATATGGCCCACATTCATAATAATTCTGTTCTTAGAAGGGTAATTATGAAATGGCTGTTGCTTATGCCCCAGTTATAGAGCAAACACTCTAACAATGGGCTTGGAGTTGAACTCCCAGCCCTGAGCTATGCAAAGTTCTTTTCCTGTGTGGTTCCCATTATGCACTCATTCCACAAACAAAGGGACACCAGATAACATAAGGAAAAGGTCAACCACAGGTATTTCTGAAAAATAATATTGAATCTGGTGAACATATTCTTTAACAGAAAATTTTAAAAAGCACAGATAAATGGAAATAAGTTAGGGGTAGGGTAAGGACTGCTCATTCCTCTCCACACCAAAGTGAATACCAGCCAGAGAGAGTGCTAACAAACACATAAATGTACATGCCTCCGGGCTTGTCTATTTAGAAGTCATCTTCAAAAGTCTAGAAGAAGGGAACTGCAAAACCAGCAGCTTCTGTCTTGCCATGGTCACACTGTTGCCATGAGATGGCTACAGCCTTTCCCTTTTCTTCTCATTCTCCTTCATGGTCTTAAAACTGGATCAGGACCAGTCTGACTTCAACATTTAAGGTTAGAACAGCCTAAGCTGAATGTCTGTCTTTGTATGGGAAATAAAAACTAGTTGCTTCTGCAAGCAGGTAGATTAAGTGCTTAGTTCTGTCAATGAAACACTAGTATCACTGGCCAGTTTCCAAGGAATTCCTGTAGTAAGATATCAGTAACTTCAGATATAGGACCTTCCACCCATTTCTGGTTTACAGTTATCTTCAAGATCAGGAAGAGGAAAGAAGGGAATTGGGGTTAAGGGTAATGTGAATTTTGTTCATGAGGCAGAGCAGTATTTGCAGACAAATAATCATGTGATCATTTACCCAATGTAATTTGAAAAGTACTGAAAGGGTCCAGTTTCCCATCAATTTCTCCCACACTACTAATTTGCTATAGCTGCTATAGCTCCACTCTCTTTTCCAACATGGTGTGAAATCCCCACCATCAGAATCAGTACTTCAGATTCATTATCAGAGGTGGAAACAACATCTCTGGAAGATTACTATTAAAATGTACAGTTTTTACTTGGCATGGGAGGCAAGTTCCTGGATGACTTCTATTAAACTTTCAACATAGACTCATGTGTAGACATAGTCTGTTGTAGTAGGTAGAGTTTTGGTTTTGGAGCTGGGAAGACCCAAATCCAAAGTCTGTCTTTGATGCTTATTAACTGTAATATAGGTAAGTCACTTAACCTTTGTGTTTCTGAGAAAATTCCCTAGGAATTACTAAGTCATAGATAGATTGTAGCCTACCTTGGTCTACAGAGTTCCTCCCCATTCTTTTCTTTGCATATGATTTGTTCACGAAATTATCTAATCATTACCTTGGACAAAGGGAAAGCTTGACCTTATGGAGGAAGGGATAAAAGTAACAAAGCTTGAATGGGGATGTGAGGGACAGGATGTTAGGAATTATAGCAACAACAACCTCTACATGGAATTAGGGAAGCATAGGATACCATCCAAGGAGGGTAACCTAAGGTGAAGTATCCCATTGTTATTTCTGAGGCTTAGACAGTCAGGACTAGGGGGAGAAAGTGAGAAGTTGTTGGGTGAAGAACAGCAGGTCCCAGGATATGCATCATCTGATTGGGAACATTGGTGGATGTCCTAATATATCTGGGTCCTATAAAGAAGGGATATTTGCATGGGAGCTGCCTGGCCTAGACTATTAATAGGAGAATTTGAGAAAAGAAAAGCAAATGGGAAGGGGTAAAATGAAATTTTGCCTTCTTCACAATTTGAATATTGATGTTTCTCAGAAATTAGAGTACCAGCCTTAAGGTTATTTAAATTTAGGGAAGAATCATCTGGATTTATTTCCAGGAATAGGATATGAATCCAGGGAAATTCTGTCATCACTCTGACTTAACTTCAAACTGATGCTATTCTATTTTTCAAATCTATCTCCTATCTACAAGCAATTGCAACAAAAATATAAACAGCATTATTTTCTAGCTCGTGAGTGTGAATTTGAAGTCTTGGAACAAAGGTTCTAGAACTGGTTAGATTTATATCTACCTCTTCAAAATCCTATCATAAGCACCACATCACCTGGCTAAGGAAACTGGCAGGTTCCATCTAAAAGAAATTATTAACTTTTGTTTTTCATGGATTAGTTTGGCAATCTGATTAAGCCAATAGACTCCTTCTGAGAATAACATTTTGAATATATAAAATAAAATTTGTTTGCAAATGAAACTGTCTGGGGAGTGAAAACTTGAAAACTTCTCAGAATGGATCTTATCAGTTCTTTTTTTTTTTCAAAATTAAATTTTATTTTTATTTTACATCATTCATTTCCACAAGATTTTGAGTTACAAATTTTCTCCCCATCTTTCCCCTACCCACCACCCCAAAAACAATGATCTCACTGTATACTCCCTCCTCCCCTAAGCTGCTCTCTCCTATATCCTTTCCCATTCCCCCTCCAACTTTCCAGTAGGGAAAAATGGATCTCCATTCCCCAGTGTCTGTATATCTTATTTCCCAGTTGTATGTAAAATATAATTAATATTAATAATAATAATATATTTTTAAATACTTGATTTTAAAACTTTGAATTTCAGATTCTTACCCTTCCTCCCTCATCACCCACCCTTACTGGGAAGATAAGCAATTCAATATAGGTTATACATGTGTAGCTATGCAAAAAATTTCCATAGTGGATATATTGTGAGACTGACTATATTTCCCTCCATCCTATCCCACCCCTCCACTTGTTCTATTCTCTACTTTGACCCTGTCCCTTTTCAAAAGTGTGTGCTTCTAACTACCCTCCCCCCCAACCTGTCCTCCCCTCCATTATCCCCCCTATCATCCTCTTCCCCACTACTCTGCTATAGGGTGAGATACCTTCTTTAGTGTGTATGCCATTCCCTCCCTAAGCCAAATTCGATAAGAGTAAGGTTGACCCATTCCCTTTTACCTTCCTGTTCTTCACCTCCATCATAACAGTTTTCCCTTGCATCTTCTATATGAGATAATTTACCCTATTCTGTCTCTCCCCATCTCCTCTCATTATATTTATTTCTCACCTCTCAATTTCACCTTTTAAGTATCATCCCTTCCTATTCAATTGATTCTGGGCCTCTGTTTATGTATACCTGTACACACATATACACACTCTCACATATGTATTCATATGTCCATATACCCTCCTATATACATATATATATATATACATATATATGCATATATATACGTTTATATTCCCCTCAACTATCTTCTGAGATAGTTGAAGATGAAACTGAGAAAAGTTTCGTAAGTTACAATTATCATTTTTCCATGTAGGAATGTAAATACTTCAACTTTAATAAGTTCCTTATGGTTTCTTTTCCCTGTTTACCTTCTCATGCTTCTCTTGCTTCTTGTATCTGAATGTCAGATTTTCTATTCAATTCTGTTTTTTTCATCAAGAAAGCTTGAAATCCTCTATTTTTTCGAATGACCATATTTTCCCCTGAAACATTATGCTCAGTTTTGTTGGGTAGATGATTCTTGGTTTTAATCCCAGCTCCTTTGACTTCCAGAATATCATATTCCAAGCCCTTGCATCCTTCAGTGTAGAAGCTGCCAGATCCTGTGTTATCCTGATTGTTTTTCCACAATATTGAAATTGTTTCTTCTTGGCTGCTTGTATATTTTCTCTTTGATCTGGGAATTCCTGGAATCTGGCTATAATATTCCTAGTTTTCTTTTTGGGATCTTTTTGAGGAGGTGATGGGTGGATTCTTTCAACCTCTATTTTGCCCTCTGGTTCTAAAATATCAGGGCAATTTTCCTTGAGAATTTCTTGAAGGATGATTTCTAGGTTTTTTTTTTTTTATCATGGCTTTCAGGTAGTCCAATAATTTTTAAATTTTCTCTCCTGGATCTATTTTCCAGGTCAGTGGTTTTTCCAATCAGATATTTCACATTACCTTAGATTTTTTTCATTTGTTTCGATCTGTTTAATAGTATCTTGATTTCTCATAAAGTCACTAGCTTCCATTTGCTCCAGTCTAATTCTGAAGGAATTATTATCTTCAGTGAGCTTTTGAAATTCTTTTTACATTTGGCAAATTCTACTTTTTAAGGCACTCTTCATTGCCTTTTTGAGCCTCTTTTGCCATTTGAGTTAGTCTATTTTTAAGGTGTTATTTTCTTTAGTCAGGTTGTTGACTCTCTTTCTGATTTTCTTGCATCATTCTCATTTCTCTTCCCAATTTTTCTTCCTTTTCTCTTATTTGATTTCCCAAATCCTTCTTAAGCTCCTCTGTGGCATGTAACCAGTTCATATTTTTCTTGGAAGCTTTTGGTTGCAGGAGTTCTGATTTTGTTGTCTTCCTCCTTTTCCATGCTTTGATCCTTTTTGTCCCCAAAAAAGGAATCTAAAGTTGGATTGATGTGCTTTCTTTGCTTCCTTTGCTTGCTCATGTTGCCACTCAATTACTTGACTTTTGAGCTTTTTGCCACAGTAGAACTGTCCTTCCAGAGAAGAGAGCTTTGTCCCAAATTACTGGGGGTTTTGCAGCTGCCAGAGTTATTATTTGGGTGCCCTCTCTGAAGCCTCTACTGGCTCAGGCACCTGGTCACACACCCCAGGACCTCCACCCTAGGCAGCAATCCAGATCCAAGCAGGTTAAAACAAGAGAGATTACCCCTCAGAATGGTTGCTTGGTCCACCTATGCACTGCAGGCCAGGAGCTCTGAAGCAGCTACATGGTTGCAGTTGCACAGTCACCACACCTCAGCCACTTCTTCTGGGGACAGAGGCCAGACCATACTCCCAGACCTCCTGTTCACAAAGTCCACACGGACCTTTTACTTTGCCTTTGGCATTTATGGGTTGATAATTCTGGAAACCATCACAGCTGCTGGTGATCCACTCTCCCTAAGTCCCTCCAGCTGGGGCTGGTCAGGGCCTACCGGGGACTAAAACCACAGGCTCACTGTGCTCCCAGCATGCTGTGATGGACACTTCCTGAAAGCTTGCTGGGCTGCCTTCAGCGGGAGATTTGTTTCTCTCTGTCACTTTGTGGGTTCTGTAGCTTTAAAGTTTGTTTAGATTCATATTTTATAGGTATTTGAGGTGGTTATGGGGGAGCTCATGGAGTTTTCTTGCTTCTACACCATCATCTTGGCTCCACCCCATAATAGTCGAATCTTACCACTTCTGAATGTCTACTTCACCCTTCTCCCCCTCCCCTCCATTACTGCTGTCAGTTATCAGCAAGCCCTTTCAGGAGTCTGATTTCCCACCTCTGTGGGCCCCTCCTTCTGGCCAGTGGGAGTCAGGGACAGCCCGAGCTCATTCCCAACCCCCTGGCTTTGAGACCCTTCCCCCCTTCCCTTGCTGTCAATCAGCATCCTTGTTCTTTATAAGCCTGTTTCCAAGCCACTGAGGGATAGTTGTGGGCTTCCCTGTGACTTGCCATTGGGGGACATTTTTGTGCTGAGATTTGAGTCGACTTCTCAGCCAATGGGAAAAAGGACAGATGGGGAAGGAGGCTTGACTGTGTTAGGGCTTAAAACCCTGTCCATTCCACATTACCCCACTTCTTCCTTATTAGCAGTCATGGGGAAGACTGCCTTCTTCTCAGGGAGAAGAGGAATAAATTCCTGTTCTTATCCTAAGAGACCCCCATGTTCTTGATTAAATTTTGGACGAGATTTTTCATCCCAAACAAAACCAATTATATTGAAACACAGTATATGTGTTTATATATATATATATATATATATATATATATATATATGCATGTGTGTGTGTGTGTGTGTGTGTGTGTGTGTATTTTTTTACAAGTTCATGGATTCCTGGTTAAAAATCTCTTCTTTAGCCTCTTTTCTATCCTTGACATCTGTACCCTAGAGGTTAATGACGCCAGAGAAGAAATTTCCTGGCAAGAAATAACATTCAAAGAACTATTTCTTTTTAGCCCTAAGAAGGTTTACAAACTATTTCAGTAATCTCCATTGGCTTGTAAAGTCATTGGCTCTGAACTACATTTAATTTGGTTCTTGGGATTCAGTTGTTAGAACTGACAGTGGTGGCTGAAAGAGAAAGTCATCTCCCTATCAGTACTACTGGAAAATGAATTTCCATTCATTAAATTTGTGCCAGTCTCCTGGAATGCTTAGAACTGAAAGGTGCAGTGCTTCCCATGTTGCTTACTACAGAAGTCATACATTGATTGAGAAGACAACTTATACCTAAATCACTCTGGGTAGCAGAAATCCAAAGTGAGACTGTTTTTTCTGTTGTCGTTAGGAAATCAATTGCTATGCTATTAAATTCATCTTGGTATTGTATGGATCCAGAGTTTTTTTTTTTTTTTTAAAGTAAAGTAGGACTGTCTGCCAAATGGCACACCTAGTAATCCTCACTGGCTTCACTTCAAGAACAGGAAGCAGTCTTTTCAATCATTGCTGCTGTCAAAGCTTTGTGAAAAAACAACCGTGGATGGTGTGGAGGTGGGGGCTAAAAGAGAGTGGGAATGAACATGATACAATATGAAATCTAAATGTTTATTTTTGTTTTCTTTTTTATTTTTTTCTTTTTTTTTAATTAAACAAATGCTTTATTAACTTCTGGTTTACATAATTCATTTCCACCAGGTTATGAGTTACATTTTTCCCCCATTTTTTCCCTACCCACCTCCCCAGAATAGCAGTCCCACTAGATATCCCCTCATCCAATCTGCTCTCTCCCATATCTTCTCCCATACCCCCTTCGACTTTGCCATTAGGGCAAGGTGAATCTCTGAGCCCCAATGCCTGGACATCTTATGAAACATTTAATTTTAAAACTTCGATTTTCAGATCCATTCCCTTCCTCCCTTGTCACCCACTCCCTCTGAGAAGATAAGCAATTCAGTATGTCTTGTACATGTATAGCTATGCAAAACATTACCATAGTAGATATATTGTAAAAGACTGCTTATATTTCCCTCCCACCTGTCTCACCTCCCACCTGGTCCATTCCCTACTTAGATCCTGTCCCTCTTTGATAGTGGGTACTTCTAACCTCCCTTCTCCCCAGAATGCCCTCCCCTTCATCATCCCCCCTCTCATCCCCCTTTCCCCTACTCAGGAGAGTGAGTGAGGGTAAGATATTCCATTTAGTATGTATGTGATTCTCTCCTTGAGCCAACTTCAATGAGAATATCCTTTTGCCTTTTTGCCTTCCTGTTCTTCCCCTCCCCTGCAACTACTTCCCCTTGCCTCTTCTACATGAGATAGTTTACCCTACCCTGTCTCTCTCCATCTCCTCTTGCCACTTTCCTCCCTCACCTCTTGACTTCACCCCTTAAGAGTCATCCCTTCCTTGGGGCGGCTAGGTGGCGAAGCGAGCAGAGAGCCAGCCCTGGAGCCAGAAGGACCCGAGCTCGGATCTGGCCCCAGACACCCAACACACAAACAAAAACCCAGCCACGTGAACCTGGGCAAGTCACCCAACCCAATTGCCCTCCAAAAAAAAAAATCATCCCTTCCCATCAAATTCAACCTGTGCCCTCTATCCATGTATACCTGTGAACATATGCCATGTACCCTTCTTCAATTATTTTCATAATGAGAAAGGTTTCATCAAACACAGTTATTGTTTTTCCATGTAGGACTGTAAATAATCCAACTTTGATAAGTTCCTTTTGATTTCTTTTCCTTGATTACCTTCTCAAGCATCTCTTGCTTCTTGCGTCTGAATGTCAAATTTTCTATTCAACTCTGGTTTTTTCATCAAGAATGCTTAAAAGTCCTCTATTCCACTGAATGACCATATTTTCCCCTGAAACAAGACACTCAGTTTTGCTGGGTAGGTGACCCTTGGGTTCAGTCCCAGCTCTTTTGCCCTCTGGAATATCATAGTCCATGCCCTTCTATCCCTCAATGTAGAAGCTGCCAGGTCCTGTGACATTCTGATTGTGTTTCCACAATATTGAAATTGTTTCTTCCTGGCTGCTTGTAGTATTTTCTCCTTGATCTGGGGATTCTGGAACCTGGCTATAATATTCCTGGGAGTTTTCTTTTGGGGATCTTTTTCAGGAGGTGATCTGTGGATTCTTTCAACCTCTATTTTGCCCTCTGGGTCTAGAACATCAGGGCAATTTTCCTTGAGAATTTCTTGAAGGGTGATTTCTAGGTTCTTTCTTTGATCATGGCTTTCAGGTAGTCCCAATAATTTTTAAATTGTCTCTCCTGGATCTATTTTCCAGGTCAGTGGTTTTTCCCATGAGATATTTCACATTGCCTTCTAATCTTTCATTTGTTTGGATCTGCTTAACAGCATCTTGATTTCTCATAAAGTCATTAGCTTCCATTTGCTCCAGTCTAACTCTGAAGGGATGAATCTCCTCAGTGAGCTTTTGAGATTCTTTTTCCATCTGGCAAATTCGGCTTTTTAAGGCATTCTTCTCCTCATTGCCTTTCTAAGCCTCTTTTGCCATTTGAGTTAGTCTATTTTTTAAGGTGTTATTTTCCTCAGTCAGGCTGTTGACTGTCATTTCATACTTTTCTTGCATCTTTTTCATTTCTCTTCCCAAATTTTCCCCCACTTCTCTTATCTGCTTCTTAAGGTCCTCTATGGCCTGTAGCCAGCTTGTATTTTCATTGGGGCTTTTGGTGCAGGAGTTCTGACCTCACAGTCCTCCTCCATGCTTTGAGCCTCTTTGCCCCTAAAATAGGAGTCCAATGTTGAACTTTTCTGTTTATTTTGTTTCATTTGCCTAGGCATGTTGCCACTTAATTACTTGATTTGGGGGCTTGTTGCCACAGTACGACTCTGCCACCAGACAGGGGAGCTTCCGCCCAAACGTGGGGTCTTCACAACTTCCGCCAGTTGGGTGGCCTCTGTAAAGCCTCCACCCGCTCTGGCAAGTTGGATACCCACCCCAAACCACAATCCAGATCCAGGCAGTTTAAAGCAATAGCGATTAACCCCCAGACTGATTGCTGGATCTTCCTACCGTTCACAGACCAGGAGCTAGAGCCACTACTGAAGCTGCAAAATGGCTTCTGTGCAGCTGTTTCTTCAGCAGCTTTTTGCCCCCAGGGGAGGAAGCCACGTGTTCCCCAAATACTGGTCCCAAAGTCCATAGGGCACTAACCTCTCACTTTGTCCTAGGCATATCTGTGCTGATAATTCTGGAATCGCCACAATTGCTGGTGTTCTGGGGTTCCACCAGCAGGCTGAAGGCCCGGCCACCCTGGGGCTAAAACCGCGGACCTGGGCTCGGCTCTGCAGGCTGTGCTGTTGGTTCCCAGCGTGCTGTGCTGCCTGCACTCAGAGCACTGCGCTGGCTGCTCCCTGCAGGGCTGCTGGGCTGTCCTCAGCAGGAGGTTAGCTTCTCTGTGCTGTTCTGTGGGTGCTGTGGCTCCACAAGTTGTTCGGAGCTCCCTTTCACATTGTTTGAAATTTGTGTGGGGCAGAGCACATTGGAAATGCTGTTTCTACTCTGCCATCTTGGCTCCGCCCTCTTTTTGTTTTCTTTTAAGACTTTTAATCAATGAGCCTGTTTTGGGTTCTTCTTTGCATTTTTTAGGGACATAATTAACTATAATAACAATCTCCTTTGCAGTGATTATTACTCAAAATTTTGTTCAAATCTGACTCTTGAATGAAGCATTGTTTTCAGTTATTTTTCCTTTCTTTATTAAATAAAAAACTTCTACTCATATCTTTGTTTTTATGTCACCTATTTCCCAACAGGGCACAGACCACGGGGCTTGGAATTAGGCAGAATCATCTTCATGAGTTAAAATCTGTCCTCACTAGCTGTGTGACCTTGGGCAAGTCACTTAACCCTATTTGCCTCAATTCCTCATCTATAAAATGATCTGGAGTAGGACATGGCAAGCCACTCCAGTATCTTTGCTAAGAAAACCCCTAAATGGGGTGCTGAAGAATTGGACATAATTGGACAATAACAAACAGCAACATATTTCCCAACATATCTTCCTGTTTTTCCTTCTTTTACAACAAAGAATGGGAAAAAATGTTGTGGAGATATAACAAACACATCAAACAAATTTGATATTATATATGATGTTCCAACCAGTATCCCCTTCTTCTCCCCTCCCTCCTCACCCCACTCCCTGTAAAGAAGAGAGATAGGTGGATTCACTTATCATTTCTTTGGAGTCAAACTTGGTCAATCCAGTTTCACAGCATTCAATTTCATTTGTTTTGGTGTTACTCTTTCCTTAACAGATGCTGGGTTTTTTTTTTTGTTGTTGTTTGTTTTTTTACAAAAGTCCAGGAATCCTGAACTTCAATTTGTAGGACTGTTCTGTGCTGGGCGTGATTCAGATCAATCTCCCAATAATTAATGTTTGATTCTGGAACAAAATGAGACACTTGCTCATTCAACAGTTAGCAAAAGGAGATTCATTAAGCCATTGTGGAGGATATATAACAGGAAAGGTATCGAGGACACTTCTAATCAAGTGAAGTTGCCTTGCTTCATTTACCCACAGTTTTCTACCAACCAAGTATCAGAGAAAGGACTTGTAGGTTGTGGGACTGTTTTGTATTCAGGAGTTCAGGAAGTTTTGTCAACAGCATGGATTAATGGCCTCAAGGATGGTCACAACAACTTTTAAGGAAAACTAGCATAATTTTGAATTGGGACAAAGATTTAATTTTAATTTTTAGTATATTGCTTCTATTATAAGAGCACACCCGAAAAAGCATTAGGAAGTAAAAAAAGATTTCTGTGAATAAATAGATATTTCTTGCTCTCAAGGCTCTGACTATAAACAGAGAAGGTTTTATAGTTAGGAAATGAAATTTATCCTATAGCAAAGTAAATAAAGAAATCTTAAATAAAACAGCCTAAATAAAAAAAAAAACACAATGATCAAAAAGACCAGAAGTTAAAATAAAATACAAAATCAACAGGATTTGGATTATATATAACTCTATATGAAAATATAATTTGAAACCTTGGTGTACCTGATAATTCACTGGTATGAGTCCTCCCTTCATTGATAAAGATTAAATCTATCAGCGCCATTTCATCCTTGGTGAATTTTGTCCTTGTTCTGCCATTAATCACTTGAAGAAGAAATAACTAATGTCTTGAAGGTCTTCTTTTGTATATTTTAATGTGGGTACTGGTGAAACATTCAACCTGTCTATCTATTACTCTTCTCTCTCACAATATGATCATGACATTTAATTTCCCTTTCCTTATTTTTTTAAATGAGTTTTTGTTGGTCTTTTTTATCAGTATAGTTATCCATAGTATCCCTTCCCCTCCCAAAGAGCCATGCCCTATAACAAATAGTATTTTTTTTTTTAAATAGCAAAGATGATAATAAATGAAAAGAATCAATGATGAAGCATTGTTGGAAGACAAGCACATTAATATACTGTGATATAGTTGTGAATTGGAAAGCATTCTAAAAAAAAAGAATTTGAAACTATGTTTTAATAAAGGCTAAACTGGTCATACCCTTTGAGTCAGTTATACCACTAATACAAATAGCTAGCATTTATATAGCACATTAAGGTTTGCAATATGCTTTATAAATATTATTTCATTTTATCCTCATAAAAACTCTAAGAGGTAGGTGCTCTTATTATCCTCACTTTACAGATAAGGAAACTGAGGCAAATGGAGTTTATAAAAGGCTTTCCCAGGGTAACTTAGCTAATGTCTGAGGTCAGATTTGAACTAGTCTTTCTAGCTTCAGGTCCAGCACTCTATCCAATGTGCCACTTAGCTACCTAAGATATATAATGAATATATACCCCAAGAAGGTCATAAATAGAGGGAAAATCCCACTTATACAAAAATATTTGCAGTGGCAATTTTTGTGATAGTAAAAATATGGAAACAAAACGGGTGCCCATAAATTGAATGAATAAAAATGTGATTTGTGAATACAAATGAATATTATTATGCTATAATAAATGACAAAGATTTGAAATTCAAAGAAACTTAGGAAGAATTGTATAGACTGACAGCAAAACAATATATAATGACTATAATTATGTAAAGGAAAACAACATTAAAAGACATCAGAACTTACATCAATGAAAGAACCATTTAATTCCAAAGAACTGATGAAATGCATTTCCTTCCTCTCTTTGTTGCAAGCATAAAACGGAGCAGGTGCTATCAGAAGTCAATTTGTACTTTTATTTTTCTTAATTAAACTTCTTTGTCACAGGGGAGGGTTCCATTGGTGGAAAGTTGTTGTCAATTAACAGTAATATTTTAAAAACTTTATGCATGATTCTCATGTCTATTTATCTTACTCTAACCTGTTGACTTCCAATGTTGTATCTCCAGTTGCCTTTCAGGCATCTAAAGGATGTCCAGTAGACAATTTAAGCTCAACATGTCAAAAACTGAACTCATCTTTGCTACCTTCATAACATCCCTATTATTCTTGAAGCCAACAGTCCCTCAGAGTCATCTTCAACTCCTCAGTGCTCCCTCCCTCCCCATCCAATCTTTGCCAAGGCCTATGGATTTCACTTTTACAATATCTCTTAAATATGCCCCTTTCTTAATTCTGACGCTGCCACCATTCTGGTGCAGGTCCTCTTCACCTTATGCTTGATTTATTGTAATAGCCTGCTGGTAGGTCTGCCCGCCCTGTCTCTCCCCATTCCAAGCTATCTTCCATTTAGTCACCAAAGTAATTTTCCTATAGCACAGATCTGACTATGTTACTCCCCACCCCTTCCCAATTCAGTAAACTTGTGAATCCATATAACCTCCAGGACTGAATAAAAAATCCTCTGGAGTTCAAAGCCCTCATAACTTATTCCTGTACCCCCCAACTTTCTAGTCTTCTTACACCTTGCTCCCCACCATTGACGCTTGTTTTCTTACTTTTCCATGAGCAAGACTCTCTCTCTCTCTCTCTCTCTCTCTCTCTCTCTCTCTGCATTTTCTCTGACTATCCCCTATGCCTGGAATACTCTTCCTTCTTATCTCCATCTACAGCCTTCCCTGTCTACCTTTAAGCCTTGACTAAAATATCTTCTATATAGGAAGCATTTGTCAACACCTCGATTTTAGTGCTTTCCCTCTTTTATTTCCTATTTATCCTGTATATAGCTTGTTTGTATATATTTGTTTACTTACTGCCTCTTACATTAGATCATGAACTCCTTGAGCTTAGGGATGTCTTTTGCCTCATTTTGTATCCCCAGCACTTAGCACAGCGCCTAGCACACAGTAGACATTTAATAAAAGTTTATTAATTGATTGACTAACTTGTTTATCCACAAATCTGAAAAGTAACTCTTTTTTCCTTTAATTTGTTTAGGACGTGACCATTTGTTCTAGGTTATATGCCCATTTGGAGTTTATCTTGGTGTGTGGTATACAGTATTGATCTAACTGTAATTTGTGGCAGATAGCTATACGGTTTTTTCTAGCAGTTTTGGTCAAGTAGTGAATCTCTTCTCTACTTGCACGGGCTTTGAATTTATCAAACAATATGCTACTGTGTCAGGTTTTTTAGGTTTTATATCTAATCTATACCCCTGTTGGCTGTTATCTCTCTCTCTCTCTCTCTCTCTCTCTCTCTCTCTCTCTCTCTCTCTCTCTCTCCTAAATTTAGGACCAATCATTTTTAATGATTACTGCCTTACAGTAAAATTTGAAATCTGGTGTTGATAGACTCCGTTCCTTCCCCTTTTTTATCCTAGAAATTTTTGACCTTTTGCTTCTCTATGAAAATTTCATTATGATTTTTCTAGGTATATAAAATATTCTTTTAGGAATTTGGTTAGTACAGTTGTAATATTAATAGTGGTTGAAGGTCTTCCCTATCCACTAATAGGCCTCAAATGGAGCCCAACAAAAGAAGGTTGATTAGGGGAGGCTTGTTTTTCAGGAAGGTCCATACCTTTTGTTATTTTGTAATTAGGCAGTAGGTGATGAGGGTTGTGATGCCCTCTGACCCTGAAGAAGTATACACACACACACACACACACACACACACACACACACACACACATACACTCTGAGGTTAGCATTTTGCTTTAGGGATCACTCATGGGAAGAGTGTTTGTGTGATATAGCCAGATGAGACTCTGGGTAGCAGTTAAGGAGCCCCACCTGTGAATCCCCAGCTTTAAAAACCCAAATGTTGCTTTTTTTTTTTTTTTGGAGGGCAACTGGGGTTAAGTGACTTGCCCAAGGTCACACAGCTAGTTTTTGTGTTAAGTGTCTGAGGCTGGATTTGAACTCAAGTCCTCCTGATTCTAGGGCCGGTGCTCCATTCACTGTGCCACCTAGCTGACCCAAAAACCCAGACGTTGATGCTTCTCTCTCTGGTAACTATGTATGTATGTAATGGTCAGACAGTTTGATCTGTCTGTTCATCTGTGATGTATTATTTGGTCAGACAGAAGCCCTGTCAGTCTTTATGCTATTATTTCTGCTTATAATTTCTGTTTGTGGTGTCTATTTACATTTTATCTGAAGTTCAAGATGCTGATAATTCTGGAATCGCCACAATTGCTGGTGTTCTGGGGTTCCACCAGCAGGCTGAAGGCCCGGCCACCCTGGGGCTAAAACCGCGGACCTGGGCTTGGCTCTTCGGGCTGTGCAGTCGGTTCCCAGTGTGCTGTGCTGCCTGTTCTCAGAGCACTGCACTGGCCGCTCCCTGCAGGGCTGCTGGGCTGTCCTCAGCAGGAGGTTAGCTTCTCTGTGCCGTTCTGTGGGTGCTGTGGCTCTAGAAGTTGTTCGGAGCTCCTTTTCACATTGTTTGAAATTTGTGTGGGGCAGAGCACATTGGAAATGCTGTTTCTACTCCGCCATCTTGGCTCCATCCCCCTTGATTTGCTTTTCTAAAGAAAGCAACTCAAAAGGGGTCAACAATCTTACTTTAATCAAACATATATATCATTTACTTAGTTCAGGAGGAAAAGTCAGCAACATTTGGGTTTATATAGAATAACATTAGAATTAATTGTTTTTTTGAATGTTTGATAGAATTTCTTTGAATATCCATCTGGTCCTAGAATTTTTTCTTTGGAAGTTCACTTATGCTTTGTTCAATTTTCCCCTCTTTTTTTATCTGGATAGCATATATTTTTTGCAAGTATTTTTTGGTAAGTATTCATCCATTTCCTATGTTATCTGTTTTGCTAGTATATAACTAAACAGATTTGTTTCTGATATTCTTATATTTCCTTTTCAATTGGTATAATTTCTCCTTTTCCATTCTCAATACCAACAATTTGGTTTACCTCTTTTTTTAAAATCCGGTTAGCTAATTGCTTATCTATTTTATTAGTTATTTTCTTAAATCTAGACCCTCATTTTATTTCTCAATTAAGTGACCTTTTTTCTTTAAACTTTATGGATCTTCTTTACTTTCAAAATTTTCACTTTATTTAGTTATGATATTTGATTTATTATCATTTAAGTTTTAATTGCATGCTCAATTTTTTATTTGTTCTTTCTCTTTTTTAATTGATGAAAGTATTTTGAGATATGAAATTTCCCCTCAGAACTTCTTTAGCTACATCTTATGACTTTTTATTGGTTGTCTCATTGTTATTATTCTCTTTGAAGACAGTTTTTATTTCTATAATTTGTTCTTTGACCCATCAATTCTATTCATATGCTCCTATGATCTTAAGTCCTTTTAAACCTCAGTTTGAACCTTTGTTAAATGAGGATAATAACAAGTGATGTTTATGAAGCACTTTTAATTTACTATGTTTCATCTGATAATCATGGTAACCTTGTAAGATCAGTATTTCCTATATTATTATCCCTTTTTCACAGGTGACAAACTCAGAGAGATGAAATGGCTTATCTGAGGTTGCTCAGCAAGTAAGCCATAGACCATGTCTAAATAGATGGTTTTTGGATCCATATTAATTGTTCTTTCCATTATAGCATAACAGCATTCCTACGTACCCCTGACAGAGTTCTTGTAGGATTAAAATCTGATCACTTATGTAATCTAACTTTTGTATGTTTCATTTATCTGACAGCATCTTGGTAGCTAAAGCTCTAGATTTGGAGTTAGGAACACCTGAATTCAAACATGATCTCAGATACTTATTAGTTGTGGAATCACAGCCAAGTCACAGCCTCTATCTGCCTCAGTTTCCTCATCTATTAAATGGGGATAATAATAGTACCTACCTTTCAGGATTGTTGTGAAGATAAAATGAGATAATATTTGTGATGCAATTTACAAACCTTAAGGAGCTATATAAATGCTAGTTATTGTTGCAATGTTGTTTATCTAGAAAGAATAATTGAAATGAAAACATTACTATCATAGTCTTGTTTCACCCCATGTTCATTTAGTCTTGATATTGTTTTTAAACAATGTGTGATGGCATGAAGTAGAAGATAGACACCTGGCCTCAGGGTCAGGAAGACCTGTGATCAAGTCCATCTCTGACACATACTGACTGGCTTTGTGACTCTAGGCAAGGCACACAATCTCTCAGTGCTCCAGACAATTCTCTAAGATTATAAGATGGAAGAAATTCTCTACCAGGAACTTTCCACTCACCTGCTTACTCAATAAACTATAGTGACTCCCTATTGTCTCCTGTATCAAATATAAAATTCTCGGTTTGGCCCTTCAAAGCCCTTCATAACCTCGCCTCCTCTCGCCTTGCCAGTCTTCTTATACATTACACCCTACCACATACTCTTCTATCCAATAACTCTGGTCTCCTGGCTGGTTCACATACAAAACACTCCATCTCTCAACTCCAGGCATTTTCTCTGGCTGGCCATCCTCCATGCCTGGAATGCTCTCTGTTTTCCACTGTTATCTGTCCTCCCTGGCTTCCTTTAAATTCCAACTAAAATCTCACCTTTTACAGGAAGCCTTTTCCAACCCCTCTTAATTCTAGTGCCTTCCCTCTGCTATCTCCTAGTAATCTTGAATATAACTTAGTTTGTATATATTTATTTGCATGTCATCTCCCCAATTAGATTGGAGCTCCTGGAGAGAGGCACTATCTTTTGCCTCATTTGTTTTTTCTTATGCCTGGGATGTAATAGCTGCTTAATGAATGTTTATTGATTGATGAAATTGAAGATTTGGGAATATTTTTGAAAATATTTTGCAATATATATTAAGTGGACCAAATAGAGATCCAATATTAAAAATAGTCTTTAAGTCCCCTTTACCTAAGGTTAGGTACATTTCTCAGCTTTTATTTTTAAATAATATTTGTTGTTTATTGTTGTTGAATTGTTTCAATTGCGTCTGACTCTTTATGACACCCTTTGGGGTTTTTGTGGCAAAGATACCGAAATGGTTTGCCATTTTTTTTCTCCAGCTCACTTTACAGAGGAGGAAACTGAGGCAAATAGAATTAAATGACTTGCCCAGGGTTAAATAATTTACCAAATTTCAAGTCTCTAACAACTCCAGTCAGTTCAGTCTTTGACCTTGCTCTCCTTCCCCAAAAATAAGCCTAATGTGACAACTATTTTCAAAAAGAATTTATTCAAATTGTTGGCATGTGATAGAGCTGCTCTGCTAAAAAATTCTCTAGTGTGTTTTCTCTCTCCACCTGCACCAGCCGGGCTACATTTTCTACACATACAATTTACAGTAACAATGAGAAAATGGGAAGGTGGCCAAGAGCATTTCCTGTAAATTACATAACAAGACTACACCCTTTGCTGCCTTTGGGTCTGCCTGGGCCCCAAGGAAAGGGGCTGATGAGAGTTTGGGTGGGTGACACTTTGCTGAGTTTGCTTCCAAAGCAAAAAAAAAAATCAGTTTTTTCAGAATCTGGGGAATGTAAATGAAGCTGATGAAGGCAGCAAAGTAATGCTGAAGATTGCAAGTCAAGATTTAGATTTGTTTTCTTTTTTAGGGAGGAGTGAGTGGGGGTGGAACATTCAATTAGAGAAGAGCGAAATTTCAGTTCAAGGAAGCTGGAGAAGGTCTTTTTCTCCCCTTTCCCTTACAAAACACGTGATTTTTGAAAAGTTACCCCAGTTACTCAGTTTCACAGTGTAAGAATTAATTATTCACTTCACTCTGATCAGCATAGTGAAAGTGCAAAAATCTTCTTTCTCCAGAGGACTAAATACTACCCAAATCCCCTGTATCCTAGACTCTACAATTAGAAAGGGAAGAAAGACCCCATGGACATATCAATTGCCTCTAAATTAATAAAAACTGATACCTGCAAGCTATGAAACTAGGCCACTGTTTTCAAATATCATCCTGCCTGGAAATCAAGTCATATTTGGAGTCAGAGGACCTGGGTCCAAATCCTTGCTCTTATTTGTGACTTTGATAAGTCAATCTCTCTAGACCTCAGTCTCCACGTCCATAAAATGAAAGAGGTTGAATAGATTCTTTTCAGCCTTAAAATGTATGATCCAGTGATGCCAGAAATTTTTATAAAATCATGGTAGATGAAATAGTTGTTAAGAAGCCTGATGATGGATGAGCTAAAGCAGGTCTAATTTTCAAAAGAGAGAAAAAGTTAAATTAAAAAAAAATTTGGGGGGGGGAGGCCTGGATCTTTAATTCCATCAAAATATTCAGGGAGCTCCTGAAATATGCTCCACAGATAATAGACAGGTAGTTCATTTGTAATATATAGTGCTTGAGAGTTGTTAGGGGGCAGGGCACTCAAAGGTTAAATGATTTACAGATCGGCAACTCATAGTTAATTTACAGGTTTGGAGGGGCGTTAGGATATTGGGAAATTTAGTGACTTGTATAAGGTCACACATAGCTAATAAAGATCAGAGGCAGGATTGGGTTGTGCCTCTTCCTGATTCTGAGGCTAGCTTTTCTCTGGGGGAAAGAAATAAGCATGTGTATAGTGCCTATTAAATTCCAGGCCGTGTTCAGTTCATCTTTTTAAAGATGGATTCATTTGATCCTTAAAACAACCCTGCAAGGTAAGTTTTATTATTATTATTTCCAGTTTACAGTTGAAAAAACTAGGGCAAAAAGAGGTTAAGTGAATTGCTCAGGGTCACACAGCTAGTAAATGTTTGAGGCCAGATATGAATTCAGATCTACCTAGTGCTCTATCTACTGTTCCATTAGTTGCCTCAATGACATTCTCTCTACTCCACCATGCTGCTTTGCATCCCCTAGAGCCCAAAGCAAAAAGTGATGTCTATCTCTAGGAAAATTCTAGATTGAGTTATTTAAGTAGAAGGTTTGAAATCATTTACAGAAGAATGTGGTGATTATGAGGAGCCAGCAGGCTCCACTAAAAACAAGTCATGCCAAACTAACCTGATTTCCTTTTTTGATAAGATTATTAAGTTGTTAGGCCAAACTCCTCTGAGTCACCCTGGGTCTCATTTAGGAGATTCTGAAATGTTTCAGGGCCTAAAGGAATCAGCACAATGTTAGATGAGGGAAATGTTGTTGTCCTGTTGTTTCAGTGGCATAGAATTCTTCATGATTCCTTCTGGAGTTTTCTTGGCAATGATACTGAAGTGGTTTGCCATTTCTTTCTCCAGCTCATTTTTAAAGATGAGGAAACTGAGGCAATCAAGTAACTTGCCCAAGTCACATAACTAGTAAGTATTCAAGGTTAGATTTGAACTCAGGAAGAGGAAGCTTCCTGACTCCAGATCCAGTTCTCTACCCACTATGCCACCTAACTGCTCAAATATTATTGACAAAGGATATCTTAATGTCAGGAAAGCATTTAACAAATTTTCTCAGATAGCTTTGTGAATAAATACTGAAATGTGGGCCAGATGTTATTTGGGTGAACCCGCAGCTGGTTGAACAACCCTTCTCAAAGGGCCTTGATGAATGGTTCCATGGCAGCCTGGAGAGAAGTCCTCAGTGGAAAAACACTCTTCCTCAACATTTTTAATCATTGATCTGGATAATGATCTAGAAGGCAGGATTATCAAAATTCCTCTTGACACAATGTGAAAAATGATAAAATCAAGATTCTAAATAATCCTCTGCAAGTTAGACTGGTGTGATTTTTGTCTGAATCTTTTTTGTGTCTAGACTTATGATTTCCTCATTATAAGGAACTCCCACTGAGGAAACTCTCTGCCAATGCAGATTGGCAACTTGTCTGTAATTCAGAGTCTAGAAAGTTGCCTGGGGCATTGAGAGATTAAGTGACTTGCCCCTGGTCTAGTTATTGCTGTTGTTTGTCCTTTTGTTTTTGAAGAGGACCAAGGACCTCAAGGATGATATCTTGTCTAGTCGGTGAATTGGATTTAAGTAAGATACAGTTGCACAAAGCCATCAGTCTCACTCTCTCTTCCTGAGTCATCAAAGTATACTGCTAAGACAGAAGTCAAGGTGATCACCCTGGAGAGGGCCTAGGATTCAGTGGATGACTTTGGCATCTTTGATGTCTGACCAAGTTCTAAGCAGTCCAAAGCTCCTGCTTTGGATGCCTTCATGACCATTGGAAAAACTTGTTCTCTCCTGCTCATTCCACAGAGAAAGTCTTCCCATGCTTGGAGTAGACATCTGTCTATGTCACTGACAAGTTTGAGGCCAGTCAGTTACCCTCAACCTGATTTTGCCTGTCTGCCAAGACAGTTTACGAAATATGGCTGCTGCCTATGCTACAGCTTCTTAGAGTCATAGGTGAAAGTTGGGTAAATCAGGTGGACGGCAAGAGGCAAAGGTATGGATAAGCAAGCCCTCACACCAGAGGTGGTAGTCTTCTTGAACACCATAGCTAGTAGGCGTCATAGGGAAGATTTGAACTCAGGTCTTCCAAACTCTTAGGCTAATCTTCCACTCTTCTACTCTTCTAAAATGAGATATTGAAACCAAAACGATGAATAAAATAGGAGTAACAGAAAGTTCAGGGCAGCTAGGTGGCACAGTGCGTAGAGCACCAGCCCTGAAATCAGGAAGACCTGAGTTCAAATCTAGCCTCAGACAAGAACTGGGTGACATTGGACTAGTCATTTAACCCCTGCTTACCTCATTTGTAAAATGATCTAGAGAATGAAATGGCAAAGCATTTTAGTATCTTTGCCAAGAAAAACCCAAACGAAGTCATGAAAAGTCAGACAGACTGAAAAGTGACAACAACAACAACAATATGAAAAAGTCTGGTGATTTTATTCAATCATATATTCAGTGTGAGCCAATAATGTGATATAGCTGTTAAGAACAACAAGTCAATCTTAGGCAATTTTACTAGAAGAACAATGCTTAGATAATGAAACACAATAGTTCTCGTGATCTTGGTATGGGTCAGATCAAATCTGCAGTAGTGTATTTAAACCAAGATGTCACATTTTAGCGCATAGCACATCGGTAGCCCCAACAGGGGAGAGTGATGAGAGGATGAGGTGTATGTAAATGGTATTATATGAAGAATGAGAGAAAGAACTGGAGATAGGTTGGAGAACAACTTTATTGTATGGGGATGAAATGGAATGTGAAGGCTGTCTTCAAATACTTGAAAGGCTGTCATAAAGGACCTTGCACACAGGTAGCCTTTAATAAATCCGGACTGAAGTAGAAGAGATCATAGACTCATTCTGTGTTTCATTGGAGGGAGGAACTAGGACAAATGGGTAAAACGTTGTAGAGAGGCAAATGCAGATGAAAACGACAGCATTTTATAAGAACTGAAACTGTTAGGAAGAAAGAAACAAATCTGAAACTGCCCAACAACTACATAATATTGTGATTTCCAGTCACTGTAAATGCTCAAATAGAAAGTGATTTGTTAGGGACATTTACATATGCACACACATATGTTACATGTGTCACACACACTTGTATGTGTGTACATATGGACAAATCTATACACATATGTATATGTAATTTCCATGAAATGTAAGGTTGGACCAGATGACCTCTACCAACAATTTGTTCTGTAAAACGTGTATTCAGGGGCGGCTAGGCGACTCCCTGGAGTCAGGAGGACCTGAGTTCAAATCTGATCTCAGACACTTAACACTTACTTGCTGTGTGACCTTGGGCAAGTCATTTAACCCCAACTGCCCTACCTAACCCCTCCAAAAAGCAAAAAAAAGAAAGAAAGAAAGAAAGAAAGAAAGAGGAAAAGAAAAAAGAAAAACTTGTATTCAGTCAAAGGGCCACATTTGAGAACCTAGAGGGCCACCACATGTGGCCTCGAGACCACAGGTTCCCCACCCCTTCAAGTTCCTCTAAAATGAAGCTCTGATGGTACAGTGGATGTAGTGTGAGGCCTGGATTCAGAAATACCTGAGTTCAAATCTGGCCTCAGACATTTACCAGTTGTGTAATCCTAGGGCAAACCACTTAACATCTGTTTCAGTTTCTTCAGCTATAAAATGGGACTAATAATCAAATGAGATAATATTTGTAAATCACTTAGCACAGGGCCTAACACTATATAAATGATTATTCCCTCCCCTTCCTCCCCCTAAGATTCCTTCTAATGCTGATTCTATGAACTTCTTAATCCCAAGGAAGTTAGAAATGATTATGTTTTATAAAGAGACTTTGATGGTCTAAGTTTTTAGGGCTTGTGCTGACAACACAAGAAGAATCTGAATTTAAAAAGAAGTTATTTTTAAAGACTGTTATATATTGTTATAGTATGGTAAGTATACAATATTTTTATCCATTATTGACATGGTGTATGGAGGGTCAGACTTAGAGTCAGAGAGACCTGACTTCAAATCTTTTCTTGGATACATACTAGTGGTGAGATCATGGACAAGTCACTTAACTTCCCATTGCCCTCAGCAGCTATCTAAGACTCTAAGTTACAGATGGGTAAATCTACACTAGTGGGGAGAGTTTCTATATTGGGAGTTCCTCATACATCTTACCCAACAATCTCTCCTCCCTATCCCCACATCCGAAAAACCCCCATCAACAATATCATAATACAAGTAGACAGATAAACCTAACAGACAACATGTAGGTGATGGTTCAGTGGATAGAACACTGAGCCCAGAGACAAGAAGTTTTGTTGTTAAGTCCTTTCTGTCATATCTGACTCTTTGTGACCCCATTTGGGGTTTTCTTGGCAAAGATACTGTAGTGATTTTCCATGTCCTTCTCCAGTTCATTTTACAGATGAGGAAATTGAGGCAAACAGGGTTAAGTGACTTGCCCAGGGTCACACAGCTACTAAGTGTCAAATTTGAATTCAGGTTCTCCTGACTCTAGGCCCAGCACTCTATCCACTGTACCATCTAGGTGCCTTTGGAGTCAGAAAGACCTGAGTTCAAATTCGTGCTCAGGTACTTACCAGTTCTGTGACTCTGGGCATAGCTCTTAACCTCTCTGTGCTTCAGTTTCCTCAACAATAAAATGTGAATATTATAATAATAGTACCTATCTTCCAGGGCTGTTATGAGGACCAAATGAGATAGTAATAGTGAAAAGCACTTAGCACAGTGCCTATCATATTAGGCATTTAATAAGTGCTTGTTCCTTTCCCTTCTTTCTACATTTAAGCATTCTGTGCATACATAACTAAGCAATTTTCCTGTTATTGGCAGATGGCCCATTGGAATGCTTTGTTGGTCTGGTTACTACAAGTTTCTATAGAGAATAAACCAATTTAAGAAATTATTCACCAGGATAGTCACATGACTTCAATAGACTTTGTACTATCTAGTATAACACAACATTATAATATGGAATTTAGAGGTCTTGGAGTTTCTCAAGTTGCATGTGAAAGAAGCAGTCTTCAACTATCCTAGCCTCTGGGATCTCAAACATCTGAAAATGGCACTAAAAACTAAAAATGAAAATAGACACTTTCAAAAAGTTTCAGGCTCTTGGATGGGGGGAGGGGCATAAAGAGAAGTCTGTGATATGTCTTTCTCCTCTTTCTAGGTCAGACATTGTAAGGTAGATCCTAGGGAATTTTTAGTGTCACTTCGCCATTCTAAGCATTCCAAGTGTTTTATATTTTTTCTCTCTCTTCTCTTATGCTACTTTCCCAGGCAGTTCCTTTTCTCCTCTTTTCTATATTTTTGGGCTGTCAGCAGTACACCCAGGAATTAGCACTCTACTAGTAGACTTCGGGACCAAGGAGCTTGTGGACCCTTGTACTGCATTTAGATTCTCCCCCATCCCACTTCCTCTTCTGTTGTAAATATTCTTTGTGACTCAGAAGAACTTGAACTCAGTTCCCTCAGACTGAGATTGTGATTACCAGCAATAAAGATTAATTAACCACTAAAAACTCTTATCTTGCAACTCCTTAATTTTACACAAAAAGCAACTGATGTTAAATGATTCAATGGTTTGCCTCATTCATACATTGCAGAGCCTAGATACAAACCTATATCTAATGTCTTTGTAAAGAGTCCAGGGTAACATGATGAAATCCCATTCATTTGTTGAACACACATTTCTTATGTGCCCACTGTATGCCATTTATTTTTAAGATTTTATTTTTATTGATTAATTTCTTTAATCAATAAAATCCACTTTCTCTCCAATCTCTTATTTCCATTGAGAAAGAAGAAAAACAAAACTCTCATTACAAAGAATAGTCAAGCAAAGCAAATGTCCAAATTGGCTATATCTCCCTAAAATATATTTCAATCTGCACTCTGAACCTATCATCTCCTCTGTCAGGAGGTGGGTAATATGTTTCATCATAAATCCTGTGAAATCATAGGTGATCATTGCATTGATTAGAATTCCTAAGCCTTTCAAAGGTGTTTGTCTTTGAAATATTGTTAGTTATTGTTGTTGGGTCATTTCAGTTGTATCTGACTCTTCATGACCCCAAGACCATAGCACACAGGTCCTTCTATTTCCCACTATCTCCCAACGTTGATCCAAGTTCATGTTCATTGATTCCATGACACTATTCCTCTTTTCTTTTGCCTTTAATCTTTCTAGTCTTTTCCAATGAGTCCTGTCTTCTCATGATGTGGCCAAAGTAGCTAAGCTTTAGTTTGAGTATTTGATCTCTCAGTGAATAACCTGAATTAATTTCTTTAAGTATTGACTGATTTTATCTCCTTGCTGCCCAATGGATTCTCAAATCTCTTATCTAGCGCCATAATTTGAAAGTGTCAACTCTATAGCTCTCAGCTTTCCTTCCTTATAATCCAACTCTCCTGGCCATATATTGCTATGGAAAAACTATTGCTTTGACTATGCAGACCTTTGTTACCAAGGTGGTGTCTCTGCTTTTTAGTAGTCCAGGTTTCTCATTTTAGTAGTCCAGGTTTCTCATTTTTAGTAGTCCAGGTTTCTCATTTACTTCCAAGAAGGAAGGGTCTTTTAGTTTCATGGTTACAGTCTCTGTAGTGATCTTTGAGCCCAGGAATATAAAATATGACATGCCTTCCATTTCTTCTCCCTCTATTTGCTAGTAAGTGATGGGACCAGTTGCCAAGATCTCAGTTCTCAGGTTTTCCTCCACAATAGGTGGATTCTTTCTAATTCTACCTCGCCCTCTGGTTCTAGTTGTTGTTGTTTAGTAGTTTTTAGTTGTGCCTGACTCTTTGTGACCCTTTTGGGGGGTTTTCTTGGCAGAGACACTTCAGTGGTTTTCCATTTCCTTCTCCAGTTCATTTTATAGATGAGAAGATTGATACTAAGCTTCATGCCAGTTTTAATACTTTTCTCTTTTACCCTCCTCAAGATGCTTCTTAATTCTTCTTCACTTTCTTCCATCAGAATGTTACCATCTACATATTTGAGATTGCTGATATTTCTCCCCCCAATCTTAATTCTGGCTTTTGATTCATCTAGCCTTCTACTTTGCATAAAGTATTCTGCATATAAGTGACAATCTATAGCCTTGTACTCCTTTTCCAATCTTAAACCAATCAATTGTTTCATATTTGGTTCTATTGCTTCTTGGCCTGAATACAGGTTCCTCAGGAGACAAATATGATCTGGTACTCTCATCTCTTTGAGGACCTGCCACCTTTCATTGTGATCCACACAGTCAAAGACTTTAGTGTAGTCAATGAAGCAAAGTAGATATTTTTTTGGAACTCTCTTGCTTTCTCCATAATCCAGTAAATGTTGGCAATTTGGCCTCTGGTTTTGCTGTCCCTTCAAAAACCAGCCTTCACTCTTGGTAATTCTCACATATTGCTGAAGCCTAACTTATTGAATCTTAAGTACAACCTTGTTGATATGTGAAATGAGGAAATTGTTTGGTAATTTAAAAATTCCTTGGCATTGCCCTTCTTTAGTACCGGGACATAAACTGATCTTTTCCCATACAGTGGCCATTGTTGAATTTTCTAAATTTGCTGGCAAATTGAGTGCAACACTTTAATAGCATCATCTTTTAGGATTTTAAAAGCAATGCTAACCTTATTGTTAGCAATGCTTCCTCAGTTCCATTTGACTTCATTCTCCAGGATGTCTGGCTACCTTAACCTCCCTTTCTCTAATTCTTCCTTCTCTCTTCTTCCCTTTCTCTCTTATTTCTAGGATGAGTGAATTTAATTACTTTACCCAACTCTATATGTGTGTATTCTTTCTTCTTTTGACCCGTTTGAATAAGAGTGAGGTTCAAGGGTCAGCCATCCCCCCCATCCCCTCCTTTTTGTTTTTATAGAGTTCTATTTGTGTTCCCTGAGATAATTTTTCCTAACCTTCTTCTCCCTTTCCTTCTCTGTATATTTCTCTTCCTTTCTCTTTCTATTCTTCTTATAAGATCATCAAGACATAAGAGAACCACTTCTAGGCTCTCTCTAATGAGACTCTTGCTCTGACCCCTGATGATGATAGATTTCTGAGGGGACATATGTATTATTTTGCCATATTAGAATGTAAGCAGTTTTATCCTTGCTTAGATTTTTGTCATTGTTCATCCTTGTTCACATTTTTATGTTTTACTAACTCATGTGTTTCAACTTCAAAGTTTCTACACAGTTCTGATCTTTTCATCAGGATTTCTCAGAAGTCCTTTGTTTCATTAAAAATCCTCTTCCTGTCCCCTGTAGTATTATGCTTAGATTTTCTGGGTAAGTTATTCTTGGCTATAAGCCTATGCCTTATGCATTTTGGAATATTATATTCTAAGCTTCCCACTTTATACTGGTGGCTACTACGTCATGTGTGAACTTGGCTATAGTATCTTGATACTTGAATTCTTTTCTTTTTGGATACTTAGAATATTTTTATTTTATCTGAAAGTTCTGAGTGTTGTCTCTGTTGTTCCTGGGAGTTTTCATTTTGGGTTTTCCTCTATGATAGGTGTATTCTTTCTATGTCTACCTTGCCCTCTGGTTCTAATTGTTGTTGTTTAGTTGTTTTTAGCTGTGTCTGACTCTTTTTGACCCCTTTTGGGGGTTTTCTAGGCAGAGATACTTCATTGGTTTGCCATTTCCTTCTCCAGTTCATTTTATAGAAGAGGAAACTGAGGCAGAGTTAAGTGACTTGCCCAGGGTCACACAGCTAGTAAGTGTTTGAGGTCAGATTTGAACTCGTGAAGTTGAGTCTCCCTAATTCCAAGCCCAGTGCTGCTCTATCCACTGCATCACCTAGATTCCTTCTGGTTCTAGGAATCTTGGCATTTTCTTTTAAGATTTCTTGAAATAGGATGTGTAGGCTCTTTTTTCCTTATCTTTGATTTTCAGTTAGTCTAGTGATCCTTAATTTTTTTCTACATCCAATTTCTAGGTCAATTGTTTTTTGCTATCAGATATCTTATATTTTCTTCTATTTTTGCAATCTTTTGATCTTGTTTTAATATTTATTGTTTCATGAAATCATTGGTTTCTATTTGTTCCATTCCAATTTTCAGGGAGTTTATCGTTTGGAAATGTTTTTCTAACTCTTCTGCACTACTGAGATCTCACTCTCCTCCTGGGGCATGAACTACACAGCTGCTGCTTGCTTCTGAGATCCATCCTTTCAGATCTGCAATGGGGACTCAGGGGATAGGTCTTCTCCTCATTCTGCCTTGGGTCTGCTACCCAAAACTGAGTAGCCCGTCAGTGACTATGACTTTATACCTGATACTGTACCCCACACAAGTCTAGGCCCCTCTATGCTGGATCTGGGGCTTCCTCTTATCTGGTACACAGCTTTTCTCTCCCTAAGTGGGAGTGCTCCATTGGGACAGGAGTGTGTACTTCTGTTTCTGGTCAGAACCCCTTCTCTGGTATACATGACCTCTCTGTTTGTTTCTCTATGAGGATCTGGGCTGGAAAAAATGGCTCCCTATGATTTGTGGATTTAGTCTGGTATGTTTTTCTAAGTGTGTTTGGAGAGGTTTTGCATGGTAGCTGGGGTGTTCATTGTATTTCTTCCTGCTATTCTGTCATCAAGTTCTGCCACACACACACCCCACTCCAGCCCCACCAAAAATGTATTAATATACTTGTTTTCCCACAGCTCCTCTAACATTTGACATTTTCCTTTTTTGTCAACTTAGTCAATCTGAGGGGTGTGAGGTGGTACCTCAAGAGTTGTTTTAATTTGCATTTATCTAATTATTAGGGAGCAGTTAAGTGGCACAATGGATAGATCACTGGGCCTGGAGTTAGGAAGATTCCACCCCCGGTCCTGAGTTTAAATCCAGCCTCAGACACTTACTAATTGTGTGACTCTGGGCAAGTCAGTTAACCTTGTTTGACTCAGTTGCTCATCTGTGAAAGGAATTAGAGAAGGAAAGGACAAACTGCTCCATTATCTTTGTCAAGAAAACCCCAGATGGGATCATGAAGAGTTGGACACAACAGAAACTTGACTGAACAACAACAAATTTTTAGTGGTTTGGAGAATATTTTTCATATACCTGTTGATAGCTTAGATTTCTCCTGAAAAAAAGCCTCTGAATATCATCTGACCATTTTTATCAATAGGAGAATGGCTCTTATTCTTACAAATTTGAATCAGCTCCCTATATATCTTAGAAATGAGACTTTTATTAGAGAAACTTACAGCAAAGATTACCATTTGCCATTTCAAGGAATAATGGTTATGCTAATGAAGTTCATTTTAATGAAATTTTAATTGGAAAAAAAAGCAAGGTCAGAAGATTCCTGAAGAGTGGGTAGAGTAATGGTAATAAGCCTTCTTGAAAAAGTTGTATATAGGAAAACATTTTAGAAAGAAATTCAAGCAGCTTATTCAAGAGATTTCTTACTATGAAGTATAGAAGTTCTATTACAAAGTAAAGAAAAGTTCGCTATTTAGTTGCAAGTACTATAAGAGTCTAGACAAAATTCACTACCATGAAATCTACAAGAAGCCATGTTTTTTCAGTGAACTTTCAAATGCGATTGAAAATCCACTTTTTAAAAGAGCACTCGTTGAAACAATATTTATTAAGAATGAGATGATCTTATAGGGAACTAGGTAAATGTTTCTCATTTATAGGTAATAGGCTTTAGTTAATGTGGGGATAACAATGCTTTCAGAGTGTAACTTTATCTTGTAATTCTTACTTTTCTTAATGTATCCCTTACCCTTGGCATTTTTTCTTATTATTACTTTGGAGTAAATATTCCTTTGTAAAAGCTAATCTATTAAGTAATTAAATGGAAAGGGATGCAAGGGATCCCTAAAATTGGGGGGCCCCATCAGTAGTATGTGTTGTGCACAAGTACCTAATAAATACTATTTCATTCATGAGTTCATTATAATGATGGGAGGGTGGAATAGATAAATGAAAATTCCATTTTGCAAAATGCAACTGGGAAGTCTTGGGAATAAAACAAAACAAAACAAAACAAAACCACAACCACAACCAACTGATTTAACAGAATATCAGCAAATCTGGCAAATTTAACAGAGGTCACAGACATATTGGGCAAGGCATTGTACTTTGGACATAGTTCCTTTTTTGACCTTTAAAAAACTTTAACATTTTTTACTCTAAGAATAGCAAAACAGGAAGGCTTACTAAAACTAAATAGCACTTCATGTATTGCATTTTCATTTACCTTCTCCTGCTTTTTAATCCTTTACTATCTTTTATCATTCTAAAGCAGAGGTATGTGTGTAGGAGAGTGATGGGGCTAGGGAGGGTGACTGTAGGAGAGTCCTGGTCCACCACTATCTGACAATTTTCTTGACCAATCTCACCATTTTCTAAAAGACAATGGCCCGTTCATTTAGAATTACACAGCAAGCAGTGTCAAAGTAAGTTGTATTGCAGGTTTCCTACTATTTCTTCTGTTTTTTGATTCAGTTCAATTCACCAAATGCTCATCAATCAATTAAGCATTTAGTAAGCATTTACTATGTGTCAGGCATTGTACTAAGTTCTGGAGGAGGCACTGTTTATTAAACAGCTAATATGTTCGAGGTCATTTTATTTTTTTAATTTAGTATTTTATTTTCCTCAATTACAAGTAAAAACAATTTTAAACATTCATTTTAAAAACTGAATTCCAAATGTTATTCCTCCCTCCCTACCCCACCTCCCCACTGAGAATGCAAGCAATTTGATATAGGTTATACGTGTGTAGTCATACAAGACACATTTACATATTAGCCACGCTGTAAAAGAAAACCGAGAAAAAGAAAGTAAAAAATATGCTTCAATCTGTATTTAGAATCTATGAGTTATTTCTCTAGAGATGGATAGCACTTTTCATTATAAGTTTCAAGGCCATTTTAAAATGGAAACTCCTTTAAGTGAGTTTTTGTGATTCTGACTATAAGAGGGAAATGATATACAAGTACTTGAAAGATTTCCTTTTAAATTTCAGATTTGTGATTTAGAGTAGCCTTGGTATTGGGGAAGGAACATGGAGACACTGGGGCCTTAATGTAGTGTCTATCCTCTGAATCTTCTAGGAAAGGCAGTAAAGCAATATTCCTGCAGTTTTAAATTAGGGTAGGGCAGATAGGTGGTGAAGTGGATAGAATGCTGGTTTGGAAGTCAGGAAGACGTCTTCCTGAGTTCAAATATAGTCTCAGACCCTTACTGTGTGACCCTGGGCAAGTCGCCTAACCCAATTTGCCTCAGTTTCTCATCTGTAAAATGAGCTACAGAAAGAAATGGTAAACCAATCCAGTATCTTTGCCAAGAACACCCCAAATGGGGCCACAAAGAGTCATAAATGACTGGACAACAACAACAAATTAAGAAGGGAGGGGAGTGGGATGAGAGTGGAGGCAGGGATGTTGTAAGGCTCAAATGGGATAATGGATGTAAAGAACTTGGCAAACCTTAAAGCACCATATAAATTCCAATTATTACTACTGTAACTGGGCTTTGGGCAAGCCCAGATCATCTGATATAGAGAGACCTGCTCTTGGGAGAAAATGTTTTGTGTTCCACTACCATGTGAGTGAGAGAAATCTTTTACATTGGTTGCATAGCCAGAACAGGCTATGTTCTTAAAATTACCAGACTACCAGGCACCCTCTCTTTTCAGTAGTGTCCAGAATAGTGAAGATTCTGTTCACTTATAGCACAGATAACATGAATTGAGCTGGTGGAGGGGAAAGAGTTGTCTGCTTTATTCCCTGTGGCTCTAAGAATCAGACTTGGGATTTGGATCTATTTCCTCCATCCTATTTAATCCTAGGTACAAACAGTGGAGTCCCTAGACCCACACCTCAGCCATGATGACTTTGGAGACTGAATTTCAGTCTGGATAGTGTAGCCAGCCCAGCAGAGAAGTCTTGAGAAGCTAGACTGCTGGGACCTGAGGCCAGAGGGGATTTGGACTTGGAACTTGGTGAGACTGATGCTATCAAATAGGACCTTGTTTAATATATGCATCTAATCTTTCTCTCTACACAAACTGAGGAGGCATAGTGGGTATTCGTACTTGCCCCAAGTGATGGGGTGGGAAATATGTTTGTTCTTTGTGTACCTTTGAAATAAATAGTCCTTGGTGAAAACTAACCTGACTGTTAAGTGGTTAAATGGAACTGAAGTATAGAGGATTCCTAAAATGGGAGTGGGAGGGAATGCCTTCAGTAGGGGCTTCAGTCAAAAACAGAGACTATATATCCCCAACCTCCTTTAAGGGTATCAGAGAATCCTGGGGGAGGGGGGAGATGTACAAACCTAACCTTGGTGATGGGGTGGGGGAACAGAGAAGCTAGATAATTACTGTTATATTATTATTAGCCTACATTTACCAGGCTTCCCATATGGTGATTACTTCATTCCCTAAGACTTCTACCTCACTCCTGCTGAGCTCAAACAATATTTATAGAGCAATACAGGGGTATGCTGGTAAATGTTTAACAATGGGACTCTCCAGGAAAAAAATGTGTACAATACATTTTAAAATTTAAGTTGCATTATTAACATTTTCCCCATAACTGTCTTAAAACTAGACAATCAACAAAACAGTAAATCAACCCTTGATTTATAGGGATTTCCAAGGTATAAATGTTGACACTGAAAAATGAAACAATTGGCAAGCCAGTTAGATTTGGTTCCAGCACACCCCTGGAAGAAGGCCTCTTTCCTCTTCTACCACCACCCACTGAGAAATTACCTGGATGGTAATTTTAGCTTAATAATTTGTTTTCCCTGTTAAGACAATGCACAGAAGGGAAGGCAATATGGTGTAGTGGAAAGAACAATGAATTAAGAGTTAGAAGGCCACTACTGCAGGAGTTCTTAACCTTGTGGATGTCATGAGCCCTTTTGGCAATCTGGTGAAGCCTACAGACCCCTTCTCAGAAGAATGCTTCTAAATAATTGAAGGAAAAGTCAATTTTCTCTTGGAGGTGAGAGAAAATAAAGATATATATTTCCTCTCTAAGCTCATGGACTCCTTGAAATCTGTCCATGGACCCTTTGAAGGTCTGTGGATCCAAGTTTAAAGAACTCCAGGTCAAAATCCTCTATCTGCTACTTAGGAATCTACACAACCTTGGTTTTATATTTTCTGAACCTTGGTGTGTATGAATTAGTAAAATGAGCAAGTTGGACCAGATGTCTGAGGTCCTTTTCAGATCTAAAAATTCTATTATTTTATGAGTTAAAACCTTGTTTGTTTATGTATTTCCCTCATAAACCACATTGAAATAAAGTTTTTCTTTTGCATTTGACAGAATAGGACACTGTCATAATGAACAGTTCATACCTGTTATACCTTTTAAGTATTTTCCTGAAAATATGTCTAATTATAAACCAGAAGGTAAGGAGGAATTAGGCTTATTAAGGAAATAAGATAATGTCTTATTCCAATGTTTTGTCCCAAATTCCTGATAGGTATTGTGACAGCTTTTCAAGTATGTGTTTCCACTCCTCAACATAAGTTCAGACCTGAATTTGATTAGCTCCAATGTCCTGATAGCCAAGAAGTTCCTGTGAGTGGGTGCAAAATATGGGAAAGGCTGAGTGACATGCCTCTAGATTTTCCATAGCACCTCATCCTTTACTGCAGTATTAAGTCCCAAACTCACTAGTGAGGTCTCATTAGGTCATAGAATTCTTATGATGGGAGTGGAAGATTGGGAGATTTCTTATAATTCCTCTTCTCTTCTACTTTTTCCCCTCAATTCCCTTAACTAAGTAGAAATTACAATCTCAGAGGTGTTAGGGAGGCAGCAGAGATGGTGCAGAGTTAGCTTTTGCTTCCAACTTAGTTCCCCATATATTCAAATCAGCTTTCCTAATCTTTAAATGCCTGGGGTTCTGCTAGAGAACTTCCCTGCAAAATAAACAACTATGGAGGTAGTCTCTGTCCTACAGTATGATGAATTCAGAAAAGATCCCATGATGCACCATTGTAGGTGCCACCAACAACATTCCATAATCCCTTATAAATACCATGGCATTCTTCAGCATGTCTGTAGCTGGAAGAAAATTTCCTTATGAGAGTATTATGTATGTTGTTGTTCAGTCACTTCAGTCATTCTTCACAACCCCATTTAGGGCTTTCTTGGCAAAGACACTGGAATGGTTTGCCATTTTTTTTCCAGCTCATTTTACAGAACTGAGGCACACAGGATTTAAGTGATTTGTCCAGTCACACAGCTAGTAAGTGTTTGAAGCCAGAGTCTTCCTGACTCCAAGCCTAGTGCTCTATCTGCTGTGTGATCTAGCTGCCCATCATGTATATAAATGGTTTTTGCATTTTAGAAGACAGAGATAATGGAAATGATTGAGAAAGAAGAAAAATTAAGGGTATAATGTGGTGAATAGAGCCTGGGACTTGAAATAAGGAAGATGGGCTAAAATTTCACCTCAGATACTTGCTAGCTGTATCACCCCCTCACAAATCACTTAACCTCTCTATGCTTCTGTTTCCTCATCTATAAAATGAGGACATTGGACTCTATGGATTCTAAATCCCCTTCTGATCTCTGAATCTATGATACTATGAACTCTGCTGAGGGACCATTGGTTTTAGAATTACACTAACTTGATTCAGAACCATTCCCCAAAACTGTCTTCACCAAGCACTTAATCTCTCTGTTGATCAGAGAGAAATGGAAGCCAAGAATAATACTGGTTTAAGAAATAAACTCCTTTGCAAAATCTTATGGAAGGAGATGGTAGAATATTACAAGTAGTATCTTCCCATAAAACTGAGAAACAGTGGATCGAAAATGAGTTCACAGAAAGTTTGGTTAAAACAACAACAACAACAACAAAAACCCAAACCAAACCAAACCTAAAAACAACTTAGCTAGGTGATCCTAAGGGAATTTAAGAAGGAGACTGGAAAAAAGACAATGAATAGATAAAAATGGAGAGACCTATAAAGATGTTCTTAACAAATTTCTTTATCCACAAGTGACAGTGGAGCTCCTACATCTGGACTTTAAGATAATAGCTCCTGGGACACAACATGAAGATGGGACTAAAGAAAACAAGGATGGAAGACAAAAGAAAGAAAAACCCACAACTGGACTTAGACCAGTTACAGAGAGGAAGTATGTACATAGACATAGTTCTGAAGACACTGAACAATTTCTCAAGATACCTGAAAGAGAAAAATACCAAATTTTATTGCTATTTTTTAAAAAAAGACAACTTAAGACCTAGTAATAACTATCAATTCATTTGCTTGTTTTACATTCTCTGTAAAATCTTTATTGAAACAATTTACATTAAAGATGTAGAATAATTTTCATCAAGGATCTCCCTGCCTGATAAAAGAAGGCTTATATAAATAATATTTCCCAAACCAATACAATGAATATTTATTAAGTACCTACTGTATTCAAAGTACTATGCTAGGTGATAAAAATACAAATGAAAAATTAAAAAAAAAACAGTTCCTGGGTCCTGAAGAGGTTTATTTGGGGTTTAGCTATTGGGGAGATACATAATAGTTTGAGGTAGGAAAGAATATTAATTGCCATCAGGAAAACTTTTCATAAGAGATAACATGTGAGTTGGGTCTTCAAGGAAGTTCAGGATTTCAAGAGGAAAAGGGAAGAAGAGAAGACACTCTAGACATGGGGGACAACCCATGAAGAAGCACTAAGGATGGAGATGAAATTTTGAGTTTCATCAAGAACAAACAGGTCAGTTAGACTGGAATGTAGATTTCTTGAAGAAGCTGGAGCAAGATGTGAAAGGCTTTAAATGTCAAGTGAAAAAGCCTGTATTTCCTACAGTAGAAAACTATGTCTTTACAGTTATGGAATGGATTGAAACTTGTAGAAAATGTAAGATCCCATTATGGTGATTACTTATTAACTATAAAAAAGCATTTATTTTGGATGAGAAAAACTGCCCCTACTTTGTACCATTCATATTTTTCAGGGAGGGTTTCCTAGAATGACTGCTGGATTTGAGCCCCCCATTACTTTATTTACCTTTCAATGGGTAGTCCAAGAACCATGGATATATGTAGGGTCTTAGCCAGGTATCTGGTGCACCCTGAAGAAGCATTCCCACTGGCTACAGTGGTAAAAACAAACTAACAAACAAACAAAAAACCCTTCCAGTTCCTGTGTGAGAAGTGGGGTGGCCAGGAATCAGTGGTAATATTCCTCCAGAGTGTACTAGGATGCCTGGGCAGAGGACTTAATTAGCCTAGAACATCTTTTACTGAAGTACCATGTTAAGAGGACTGATACTGATGAGCATTGCTCCTGAAGCTCACCTATAAAATGTAACCACCATCAGTGGCAATGATAAACAAGCGTAGTTCAGGAATGAAGACCCTTCCATGGTGAATAAATGTCGAGGGACAACTTATACTTCTAGTATTCATGCTCTTGTCTACTCCTCTCTGTATCTGGCACACCTGCTGGCTTAAGCACGGATCTCTGCTATTTGCCTAGCAATCTTTAGAAGCTTCAGCTTCTGGCTCAGCTAAGGTCCCAAGGCAGGTTCTTTCAGGGACAACCAGAACACTTACTCTAGGACCACCAGGAACCTTCCCTAAGTCTCAGACTCATAGCAGCATTCTTGCTCTGGTGTTCTGACCCCTTGTAGAATTTTAAAATTTCTCAGGTATCTATGTTTAGGGGGCAAGTCAATTGTCTGCCAATCCCTGGAATCTCTGTTGACTTTTTCATATGAAAATGGGCCACTCAAAGCCTCATATCCTTACATCAAAATCATATGATTTTCCTTGAAAGACATAACAAGAAATAATTTTAAGGACTCTCTGAGTATTAATATCAAGAGAGGCACAAGATATTCTTGTCACCGGTATTTGTTACCGTAATATAGGGAGTCTGTCACAGAGTACAGATGAATGAGGGATACTCTGGAATGAAAAGCATAGGTCCCTTAGATTTTAGGTCTATGTCCTGCGCTAGGCCTGACTCAGGCTGCTCTGGTGATTCAAACTCAGGATTGGAAAGAAATTTGATATTTGCTGACGGTAAGACATTTAGCAAAAAGGAAGTTTACTTAATAATAGCATGGAAAGGGTACTCAGGAAGCACTGGTTTCAGTAGACAACAGCCTGACCTTGTCTCCACATAAAAATGGGTCTAGTCAGAAGGGTATATTGACTCCTCTAGTGGTCAAATCTGAGGGTCAATGACGTTTTTATTCCCTAGGTGACTAGGAAGGCATGTCAATGACTAGAGCCCTAGTATCATGGACCAATCAGGTCTTGAGGACAGCTTACTTGTCTTTTAGGGGAAAATGAGCTTGGTAGGCATTGCCAGTACCCCAGCAGGTATTGCCCCTACCACAACCTCTTATTTTGTGGTTGTACTTCAAGAAACTTAGCATTAATGCAAAGGGCTTTGGGTAGGTCAGGCATTTAAATCCTGGGAGACTCTAAGAAAACCCCTGTCTCTAGGCTTGTGCCTTCATTTTTGTAATTTTGTTAAGATTATCCCTTTTTCTGAAGGCTCTCATAGAAGGCATTAGAAGTTTGGCTTTGAATACGATCATTGATTAAATGAATATTTCTATAGATTTGTTCATATATGCTCCTCCTCATGTACCTACCTGCCATTTGATGCCATTCTTTTGTCATTTTATTTTCCCAAGATTAAAAAAAAAAAGAGTTTTGCTTTACTCAACTATTTTGAGAGATTTCTTGATGCCAAGAACCTTCTGAACTGAATTTATCCAATATGGTCAGATGTATCAATAAAAGAAATATGTCTTGGTCTTACAGCAAGCAAAATACTAGTGGTTGTTTCTTCCTAGATGCTCCTTTTTGTGGACAAAATTGTGCTATTTTCCTCAGACTTCAGAATGTTATAGAACCTCTAAAGTGAGACCCATAATTACTCAAAAATTTTTGGTTTGTCTATACAGAAAAAATGAACTGGATGAAAAATGCCTGTTTTCAAACTAGAATAGATAAGCAGTTGGATCTACAATCCTAAAGCTGGTCCCACACGCTGTGTACCATAGACAGACATCAAAGATGGACAAAGAACTGGGTCCAGAATTAAATAGGAGGAGGCTAGACTTCCTTTGGGAAATTACAGTGATAATGATTTCAAGATTCTTCCTGAAACCAAGGTCTATCATTGCAATGTCAATATTCTTCAATGACCACCCTAGGCTCAATGGCAAGGTACATGGTGGATGGCAACACATTGATAATATACAACTGAGCAGGAGAACTGGAATAAAGGATACATAACATCTGGATCATAGCATTGTAGCTAGAAAGGTCCTTACAGACAAACTAGCGCAGCCTCACAGATGTAATAAGTAGCAATGGAAGGATCTGAACCATGGTCCTCCTACTCTAAGCCCACCACATCTCTCTCTTTCTCTCTCTCTCTCTCTCTCTCTCTCTCTCTCTCTCTCTCTCTCTCTCTCTCTCCCTCTCCTTCTCTCTCTCTGACACTAATGGTGATTAGACAAGAAGGTGAGCTGGTCATGCCTGGAGATTGAGATATAACCTAGAGATAACCAGTATGTTCTGCTGGTATCCATGAAATGCCAAGAGATATAGGGGAAAGCAACGTTCACATTGGGGGATGTATTTATGGGAGGCAATGACGAATAGTTACCCAGGATCAAAAAGTGTGGATGGGTTGTAAGGTGGAAAGAAGAATTACCCACATTGAGGAGATCACAGATTCATTAAACTATGAAATACCATTCCTTCTCCATGACTCACTCTCCCTCACCTCTGAGCCAGAACACATGCCATTCCTCCCACCCTTTCCCCTACACTAAAACTTGTCCCTCCCTTTTAAACCTCCCTCTTTCAAGAATGCTTTTAGATTAACTGCACCTGGTACCTTCTCAGCAACAGTAATTGTTAAGGATTGCAATTACTGGGGATCTTTGCCCATTTAGCTGTGTCCATAGACATATGTGTTTATCCCTTTCACTTCTGTTAAATTGCAAATTCCCTTGGAGGGTGAAAGAGATTTTCTTTTCTTCCCATTTCCCTATTTTGCCTCCCCTGTAGCCAGTAGTTACTGAGTAAATACTGGGGATTGACTCACCCAGGTACACACGATGCTTCCATTTTTAAAGAACAAACAAGGGAATGAAGTGCAAATGAGTAGCTGGGTCTAATATTTAAACTGGATAAATAAGTAAAGGTGCTAGAACCATTCGGAAGTCATACTTCTATGATTTAGTATCAAACTAGGGGCCTTATTAGAAATAGTGAACTTTGACACTGTAACTTTCAGAAATGAGAAAGAATTCACTTCAATTCTTATCGGGGGTTTGGAGTTTTCTCCTACAATACAAAACAAAAGGACAGTGATAATGCTGATCTCTCTGGCAGGTGCTCTACATATTCCTTAATTAGTTACTGACAAGATCTATTTTAACAACTGTGATCCCAAGGCCATAGATAGGAAGAATGAGAACTTTATAGAATGAGGAAGTCTCCTAAGAGGAGGCGATGTCAGCAGAAATGGAGCATATGAAAACAAATCTCCAAGGGCATGGCAGTGCAGGGGCCCTCCTTTGAAAAGGGATTTGCATGCAGACTTCTGCTTTCCTTTCTCCAACGTGACATGATCAAGATAAAATAGACACCCAGTAGGTATTGTGTAAAATCCTCTTTATCTCCTAAACTCATCTTACCCATGGTTGTTGTTCCTGTAAATGATGAGCTGAAACTTCACTAAAATAATTCTTTGGGATAAATATGAGTAATAGGGTGGTATCAAGGTCTACGTCATTTAACCAACCTGAGCCTCAGTTTCTTCATCTGTAAAATGAGGGAATGGATTGGATATCCTCTAAGGTCCCTTTCCAGATCTAATTTCTGAGTCTCTAGCTCCTTCCAGGAAGAGAACTCTTTGAATAGGATTCATACCATTTAAATGAATTATAGTGAATTGTACTACACAAAGACCCTTCAAAACTTTGATGAATCTTCCTTCTCATTGATGTGGGAGAAGGTTGCAATCCTTACTTACCTTCTCATCTGTGCAATACCTGTCCAGACCCTGCTGTCAGTCCTCCAATAGGAACCACACAATATCTCAGAACCCTTTGTCTAACCCTTTTGACCCTACCCAGACCCCCACTTTTCTCTCTTTTTTATGAACTTGGCAAACATCAACAATATGAACATTTCCACAGACAAAAAAAGGAAAAGAAGATGGTATGAAACTATGAATCTCTATTATGTACAGTTTGTTTATATGCGTATATGTATGTACGTGTGTGTACATGAATGCATTAAATTGTACATAATAACTCATCTCTAGCTTTTTGACATTACCATGATGGAGAGTTTGGGTTATCCATCTGTTACCCTTGATTTTGCTTACTTGACTGATCTGCCTCCTTTTCTTGTCATATAGCTCTATGATAAAAATCTTTTACACAGATTCTTAGAAATAATTCTTCTTAGTAAGCATGCCACAGCCTCTTTGTGCCTATTATCACGTCTGCATCACTCTTTGGGTGACCTACACTTTTGATTCTTTGGAGATTACAGTATTCCATCATTTGCAGCCAAATGGCACCACCAGAACAAAATTGATATTAAAAAGATGATTTGCTGCTGTTGCTGTTGTTTTACGGCGAAGCATGGGATCGTTAATAGCAATTGCACATTTTTCCTGAAAGCAAGTCATCTCCTTTCCTCTTCCTTTTTAATGCTGGGCCCACCTCACTGTCCATTGGCAGTATCTGTCCAACTTATCTGCACTAATGGATCAATTCTACAAACTGTCCAACTTCATCAAAGTCTGGATTTTAAGCATTCTGTGAATTTTGAATACAACTGCATCAAAATGCATAATACTATAAAATTTTATTGAAATTGTGATTTTATTGGCACAGGGAACTATTAAAATGAACAAAAATAATGCTAACCATAACTTCATGTTATAGACCCAAAATGAACATCTCTATGCAAATTTAAATTGAATCAACAAATGAAACAAAGAAAAGACATATGGCAGATAAGGATGTGAGAAAAACACGAAGGCAACGTAAGGCAGTGAACTGCCCCAGAAAAGAGCAGCTTCTTTCCATTTAACTTTGGGTTACCAGAGTTAGCCAGACTGAGCAAAGTGCCTAGCATACAGTAGGCACTTAATAAATGTTTATTGATTGTTGTTAACAAGCAAAATTGAGAGTTGTGAACTCTAATTGTAACTATGTAGAATAAAATTAATCTCTTCTTTTTGTGCATGAGTTTCTTGAAAATATAAGATAGGAATTAGGAATGGGTACATCAGCTATGCTATAGTGTCCAAGGGCAAAGGGGATTTGGAGGTTTGGAAGGGGAAACTGGTCATTGATTAAGTTGAAAGGTGGCACGTCCACTGTAGGAAAGGGTGACAATGGTAGGGTCCGACCATGTTATTTCCCTTGCTCAAGAACATTATGTGTACACATACACACACACACACACACACACACACACACACACACATACACACATACACACACATAAATACAGAAACTCCATGTGTGGTCTATAACTAGTCTTTGTATGTACATACACGCATATTTAAAGTCGATGTATATAGTTTCTTGACTATGTCTAATTATTATTATGATCAAGACTTATCTCAAGCACCACCTCCAAGACAAACCCTAATTCCCTCAAATTCTACTCCTCTTCCTCCATAAACTATATTTATTTTGGTATTTACCCTGTACACGCTTTTATATATAAATTGTCTCCCATAATATAATACTTGAAAACAGGGACTGTTTTATTTTTGTCTTTGTATTCCTCCTACTTAGCACACTGCCTGACACATAGTATGTGCTTAATAAATGCTTGGGATGGAGAAACAGATAGACAGGAAAAGAGACAGGGACAGAGAGAGGAACAGACAGGCACAGGGGCAAAGACAGGGACAGAGAGTTCAAATCTGTAGTAGTAGAGAAAGTCCCTCATAGAGAACTCCCTGCATTCTTTTTTATTTTTATTTTTGGAGGGCAATTGGGGTTAAGTAACTTGCCCAAGGTCACATGGCTAGGTTTTTGTTTTTTGTGTGTGCGTTAAGTGTCTGAGGCCGGATCTGAACTCAGGTCCTTTTGACTCCAGGCCACACTCTACTCATGCACCACCTAGCTGCCCCTCCCTGCATTCTTAAAAAGAAACACAAGTCTGGTCTAGGAAAATGCATATCTTATTATCTATTCTAAAATCAAATATTTGAATCATTCATTATTTTATATTTTCCTCTCCATTGCTTCCTTGAACCTATCTTACCATTTCTTGTCTCTTTTAAGAAGCATCTCTTCTCAACTATATAGAGAACTGAGTCAAATTTATAAAAATACAAGTAATTTCTCAATTGATAAATGGTCAAAGGATATGAACAGAAAGATTTCAGACAAAGAAATCAAAGCTATCTATAGTCATAAAAATGCTCTAAATCACTATTGATTAAAGAAATGCAAATTAAAACAACTCTGAGGTACCACCACCTCACACTTATTGGATTGGCTGAAAGGAAAATGTTGGATGCTGGAGGGGATGTGAGAAAACTTGGACACTAATGCACTGTTGGTGAAGTTGTGAACTGATCCAACCAGTCTGGAGAGCAATTTGGAGCTATGCCCAAAGGACTATAAAACTGTGCATACCCTTTAATCTAGCAATATCACTGCTAGGTCTATATCCCAAAGAGATCTTTGAAAAAAGGGGAAAGGACCTATTTGTGCAAAAATAGAGTAGTTCTTTTTGTGGTGGCTAGGAATTGGAAATTGAAGGTATGCTCATCAATTGGGGAATGGCTAAACAAGCTGTAGTATATGACTGCAATGGAATATTATTGTTCTATAAGAAATGACAAGCAGAATGATTTCAGAAAAACCTGGAAAGACTTACTGATTCATAGTAAAATGAACAGAATCAGGAGAACATTGTACATAGCAACAGCAATATTGTTCAATGAAGAATTGTGAATAACTTAGCTATTCTCATCAATATAATGACCCAAGACAATCCCACAGACCTAATGATGAAGCATACTATATGCTTCTAGAGAAAGAACTGATATTGTTTGAATACAGAATGAAGCATGCTATTTTTCATTTCTTTCCTTTTTTAATTTGAGTCTTCTTTTTCAAAATGACTAATGTGCAAATGTTTTATGTAATTGTATATGTATAACCTATAATCTGGTGGCTTATTGTCTCAGGGAATGGGGAGGGGAGGGAGAGATAGAATTTGGAACCCAAAACTTTAAATAAAAATATATTTTTTTTAAACTGCATCTCCCCATCACTCCCAGACTAGAAGTGCAGCAGTCATTCCTGATAAGCACGGGAGCTCTGACCTGCTCTATTTCTTACCTGGGCCAGTTCACCCCTCTCTAGGCAGCCTAGTGACACTTCCATAACAGGAGTTTCAGACTGGTGCCAAACTTAGTGTGGATACTCGATAGCTTAGCCCCCTGTAGTTTAAATCTCCTGAGATCCAGAGATCCACCAGGCTCAATTTCCCTGGTAGTTGGAATTGCAAGATGGACCAAGATTCCCAGCTACTTCAGTATTTCTCACATGTCATTGTTTTGGGTGCTTCTTCAGCCTGGAGAATTTTTGGAGATTACCTAGTCCAGTTTTATGATTTTGGAGAAGCAGAAATAGGCTAAAATGTGAAATAACTTGCTGATTCTGAGATCGGTTTCCCATCCAACAGTACCATGACTATCTCTCATTAGTGTGTATACATGTATGTATGTGTATATATGTATGTCTTTGTATGTATATCTAGAGACTATATATATATATATACACACATCTCTATAGACATAAATTTACATATATACACATAGAGATATACAATCTCTGTATATCTCTAGACATATATGCCTATAGAGAGATAGTCTCTCTCTATACGTATATTGACATATATACAGACACACATATAGAAAGACATGTAGTATCTCTATATACATTTATACAGAGAGACACATAGGCATTCATATACTTATACAGAGAGATATATAATCTCTATATATATTCACCCATATCTCTGTAGATAGTATAGACACACATACACAGTGATATATAGTCTTTTTACATACATATAGACCTATCTCTATAGACTTAGACATATATATGTAGAGATATATAATCTCTCTCTACATATACATATAGGCATATCTCTATAGATATAGCCATATATATATGGGGAGAGAGAGAGAGAGAGAGAGAGAGAGAGAGAGGCTGGCTCTCTACATACATGCATACATATACACATACATAAGTGTGTATTACTATATTATATCCATGGTATAATGGATAGGGAGCTGATTTCAAAATTAAGGAGATCTGTGTTCAAGTCCTGAGGGTGACACTACTTGGCTGTGTGATCCTAGACAAGTCCCAACTTCTCACAACTTCCCAGATGACTCTCTGAGATATTAAGGTGCAAAACAGGTATTTATCTGTATCAGTGGAGGGATTTTTTCATCAGAAGTTCCTTACCTAAGTGAAAAAAACATCTATTCCTAATTATAATTATTAATCCTTATAATATGCTCTCAGGTTTACAAAACATTTTGCTTAGAACAATCTGTTGAACAAAGCATTGAGCACACTATTCTTCCATTATAGCTATGAAGAAATGGAAATCCAGAAAGGTGAAGCACCAAATGTCACAGCTGGGATTTAAACCCAAGTTTCTGTTTGTTCACATGGACATATGTGCATGTGTATGTACATGTTGGGATCCTGCTGTTTTTCTCTTATAATCTTTTCTTTTGCTCTCATAAATATTAAATTCATTTTGACCATAGATCCAGAATGGATCTCAAAGACCAGATAGTCCAACCCCCTCATTTTACAGATGAGGAAACAGGCCCAAGGAAAGTCAGTGACTCCCTCAATGTTATAGGTACTAAATATTAAAGGAAGGATTTAAAGTGATACTCACTGACTCCAGAGGAAGTGCTTTCCCCCACCATACCAGCACATCCTGAGTGAGAAACAGAAAGTGCCTTGGGAAGAATTTTGTTAGAGATCATTTATCAAGAGGTTATCACCCAGATAATCAGAGTTGACTACAAGTGTGCACTGGCCACATTCCAAACCTCAGCATCCTTAAGGGGTCATGATTTGTTTTCTGTCTCTCAGCTAGTTTCGCTTTCCTGGAACTCTTAGCACAGGATCTGCTTGACTTCAAGAGTGAAAAATAAACTTATCAGCATAATATTGCCTTTGAATAATCATCCAGATTCAGGGTTCACAGAAAATTAGTTTGAATTCCTCAGAATGTGAGAGAGTTTCTGGGAAGACAAGTGGCACTCTAGCCACCGTGAAGTCAAATGAACATTTTATTTAACGTAACTTATAAGGGTTAAGGTATATTGATTGTACACTATCATATTTTTCCTATAAGTTAATCTAAATATAATACCTCCCATCTGATGCATACAAAACTCAAATACAGTCTATTATGATTTTTTTTTTCATCAATCAGTTGTTGGATCTGGCTGTTTCTCCATTCACAACATCTAGTGCATCTGAGCTCTTCTCTCTACTCACAGTTATAATCTGGGTTCTTCTCTTCCAGCCTAGATTATTGCAACAGCATCCTAAATTGTTCTTATTTTGAGTCTCTTACACTGCAATCAACCCTTGCATTTTACTGACAGAATAATATTCCTTAAGCCCAGATATGACTGGTTGACTCCCCTATCCAATCAACTCCAAGGATTCCTATTGTTTCACTACTACCGCTACTACTACTCTTTATATGGCACCTACTGTGTGCTATGCACTGTGCTTTACAATTATCTCATTTGATCCTTATAATAACCCTGGGAAATCAGTGCTATTATTTCCACTTAACAGGCATGAAATGGCCTGTTCAGGGTAACAAAACTAATAAGTGTCTGAGGTTAGATTTTAACTTAAATCTTTCCGACTGCAATGCCCAGCCCTCTATCCACTGTATAAAATATAAGCTCTTCTATTTAGCTTTTAAAGCCCGACAAAACCCAACCCCAACTACCTTCTCAGATTTATTGGACATTACTCTCCTTCCTGTATTCAGCAAATCTAGTCAAATTGTAGAAGCTGCCAGATCCTGTGTTATCCTCCTGATTGTGTTTCCACAGTATTCAAATTGTTTTTTCCTGGCTGCTTGTAATATTTTCTCCTTGATCTGGGAACTCCAGAACCTGGCTATAATATTCCTAGGAGTTTTCTTTTTGGGATCTTTTTCAGGAGGTGATCTGTGGATTCTTTCAATCTTTATTTCACCCTCTGGTCTAAAACATCAGGGCAATTTTCCTTGAGAATTTCTTGAAGAAGGATTTCTAGGCTCTTTTTATTATCATGGCTTTCAGGTAGTCCAATAATTTTTAGATTATCTCTCCTGGATCTATTTTCCAGGTCAGTGGCTTTTCCAATCAGATAGTTCACATTGCCTTCTATTTTTTCATTTGTTTGGATCTGTTTAATAGTATCTTGATTTCTCATAAAACCACTAGCTTCCATTTGCTCCAATCTAATTCTGAAGGAATGATTCTCTTCAGTGAGCTTTTGAGATTCTTTTCCCATCTGGCAAATTTGGCTTTTTTAAGGGATTCTTCTCCTCATTGGCTTTTTGAGCCTCTTTTTGCCATTTGAGTTAGTCTATTTTTATGGCATTATTTTCTTCAGTCCTGTTGTTGATTCTCTTTTCCTGATTTTCTTGCATTATTCTCATTTCTCTTCCCAATTTTTCCTCCACTACTCTTACTTGGTTTTCAAAATCCTTCTTAAGCTTCTCTATGGCCTGTAAGCAGTTTATTCTTTTGTTGGAAGCTTTTGATGCAAGAGCTCTGACTTTGCTGTTTTCTTCCTGTTCCATGTCCCAATCCTTTTTGTTCCTGAAAAAAAGGAATTCAAAGTCAGACCGCTGTGCTTGCCTTGCTTCCCTCACTTGCTCATGTTGCCACTCAATTACTTGACTTTTGAGCTTTTTGCCACAGTAGAACTCTGTTACCAGAGGAGGGAGCTTTGTCCCAAATTGCTGGGGTTTTTTCAGCTACTGGAGCTATTAGCTGGCTGCCCTCTGTGAAGCCTTAACACACTCTGGCATACTGGTCCTGGATCCCAGGACCTCCACCCCAGATAGTGATCCAGATCCAAGCAGGTTAAAGCAAGAGTGATTACCCCTCAGACTGGTCGCTTGGTCCCCCTACAATCTGCAGGCCAGGAGCTCTGAAGCAGCCATGTGGCAGTGGCTGGATGGCCACCAAGCCTCAGCTGCTTCTCCCTCCGGGGGAAAAGGCAGGATCACACTCCCTAACTCCCAGGTCTCAAAGTCCACACTGCACTGACCTCTTACTTTGTCCTTAGTATCTATGGGTTGATAATTCTGGAAATCACCACAGCTGCTGGTAATCGGAAATCCCTCCAGCTGGGGGCTGGTTGTGGCCTCCTGAGGCTAAAATCTCGGACTTGCTTGGGGCTGGGCTAGGTTCCCAGAGTGCTTTGCTGGCCCCTTCCTGCTGCCCTGCCAGACTATCTTCAGTGGGAGGTTAGCTTCTCTGTGTCATGTTGTGGGTTCTGTAGCTCCAAAATTTGTTTAGAGTCATTTTTTACATGAATTGGAGGAGGTCAAAGTGGAAGCCCCATGGAAGTCCTGTTTCTACTCTGCCATCTTGACTCTACCCCCCCAAATGTAGTCAAATTGGCCTTTTCACTGTACTTCACTCAAAATATTTCCCTTCTCTGTGCCTTTGCCCTGGCTGTCCCTCATGCTTGTAATGTACTCCCTCCTTAGCTCTGCTTTCCTTTTAAGATGCAGGTCCAACAACATTTTCTACATAAAGCCCTTCTAATGACACGGCCCAAATTCCTAATGCCCTTCCTCCCATGCTACCTTAAATTTAATTATTTTTGTGCCTATTTTTGTTGCTTATTCATTTCAGTTATGTCTGTCTTTTTGCAACCCTCTTTTGGGGTTTTCTTGGATAAAATGGTTGGCCATTTCCTTCTCCAGTTCATTTTACAGATAAGGAAACTGAGCCAAACAGGGTGAAGTGACTTTTCCAGGATGACACAGCTAGTTGGTGTCTGGAGTCACATTTGAACTCAGTGCTAGAGGCCTAGCACTCTAACCACTGAACCATCTATCTGGGTGCTACACACACACACACACACACACACACACACACACACAGATACACACACACATTGTATGTGTGTATGTATGTGTGTATGCATTCATGTGTATGTGTATGAATATATGTTTGCTTGTTTATTTATTAGTTTTGTTTTTGTATGTCCATGCATGTTACAATTCTGTTGCTTTTAGGATATTTTCTTTTACCCTAGTAAAATGTGTATACATTTTTATTTATACTTTTCTTACCTATTAGAATATAAATTTATTAACAGTAGGGATTGTTCCATTCTTTTAATACCTATATCCTAGTGCCTAGCACAGTGCCTGGCACATAGTAGGCATTTAATAAATACTTATTGTTTGGTTAATAGATTGATACATGCATAAAACATCACATATACACATATCACAAACATATACATACAAATGCACACACAAATATATTCAAATAAATGCCTTTTTAGGGTCCCTGTATTTTGACCATATTGTATTTCATTCTCTGAGGGGGATAGGGTAATAAAGAAAGGTAGGGGATGACTCACAATTCAGAAAGTTGGTGTTTCAGCCACCCACAGCTGTTTTCCTGGCAACTCTTAATATTTTAGATCTGATGTTTTGATTAAGTGGGTGTCTGACCCGATACCTGGGGGTTATTCTCTTGGAACGATTTCCTAAGCATATTTAGGCATTCAGGTGGTGAGAGAGAGGAGTCAAATAATTTCATCTGTGTACAGTCTGAGTAGATAAATAGAACAGGGAAAGAGACAAAATCAATGATCATCATCTCTTGGGGCTAGAAGGGACCTTTGAGATGAACATCCTCATTTTTGCAGAGAAGGAAACCAGAGGACAGAGAGGGGAAGTGATTCACTCACTGCTCTGGGTCACACAGCTTGTTAGTGGCACAGTAATTACTAATAACCCTGGTCAGAGCCTCTGCTCCCCAGGCCAACATTCTTTACAACACACTGAAAATTACAGAAGGAATAGATTTCAGGACAACTTGAATTTCCAACACATTGACAAGCCAATTACAAAGCTCGAAAGCAGGAAATATTGAACTCTTCATTGTAATATTAAGTCTTCGTGTTGAAACCAGCTAGAAAATAATCCAGAGGGGCGGCTAGGTGATGCAGTGAATAGAGCACTGGCCCTGGAGTCAGGAGGACCTGAGTTCAAATCTGGCCTCAGAAACAACATAAAAACTAGCTGTGTGATCCTGGGCAAGTCACTTAACCCCAATTACTCCCCTAAAAAAAACAAATCAAAAAAACAAAGCAAATAATCCAGATCTTGGGATATTCCACCATAGGAGAATGCATTTAAAACTGGAATAAACCTTAACGATCATCATCTAATCTAACCCCTTCATATTACAGATGAGGAAAATGAGACCAAGAAAAAGTAAATTGGCTTCTCCAAAGTCACACAGGTGGTCAGTGGTAGAACTATGATTCCCTGATTATGAATGAGAAACATGGGCATGGGATTTGCAGTCAAAGGACCTGGATTCACATCTTAGCTCTGTTACTACCTACTTGAGGGGCTAGCCCTGGTCAAGTCATCTATCCAGAACTCTTTCCACAGACGATGAATTTGGTATCTCAGCATAGAAGCTAAATACACAATAGGCATTCAAAACCAACCAGTTGGCATGTTCATTCATTCTATTTGTTTAGTTTTGTCTTTCCTTAACCAATTTGAGCTATCATTAACTATGTAAACTTAGGCAAGTCATTTAATCTTTCTAGCATCAGTTTCCTAATTTGTAAAATGAAATTTGACCAGAATCATAGATTTAGATTAGGAAGGGACAACAGAGATCTTCTTGTCTCAGCCCTTCATTTTTACAGATGAAAAAACAGAACCCCAGAAAAATGAAGCGACTTGTCCAAAGTCACACAGCTGGTAAGCATCAGAGTTGATATTATAATTCAGCACTTGTACTCCAACCTCAGCAGTCCAATTGCAAAGTGCTTTCTACTGCCCTACACAGGATAACTTGGGGCGGGGGTGGGGAGGTGTCTCTCTTCCTTTAAATCTATGAAACTTTGTAATAAAGTAGAATCTGTGTTCTGTTGCCAAGGGGAATTTCTCATTGTCCAGAAACAATTTAGAGAGCTTCTGGTCATTTCTTGGAAGGTAAAAAAAACAAAAACAAGGCAAAGGAAACTGGAGATCTCCACCTCCCTTCTGGAAACCTAGCTGATGATGGGGTTAGATTTTTTGGTTTGTTTGTTTTTTAGTCTCCCCAAAGTATCTCAGAATCTTTCTCTTCTTGTGATTTAGGAAAGAAAGAGTTAATGATGTTCTAGTTTAAAATGACTGCGTTTGATAATTTAGTTAATGATTATACTTAGGGGAAAGGAAGATTTTCCTCATATTATTCACAAAAAAGGCATTCGCAGGATGAGAGGCAGTAGCAACCAAAGGCAGAAGAGCTAGAATGGGTTTGGGGGATGGGGACAGTTGTTCTTAGACCCCTTGGTGGGAAAGCTGTCCTTCAAAGCTAATTGCCCCCAAAGAGCAGTCCCTTTGTTATTGTTTTCCCTTGCTGGAAGAATGGTTGATGTTAAAAGGAATCAAGAGAAGAGCTTCAAACAAACCAGAAAGGTAATGAATGACCCTGAAATAATGACTAATGATCCACTGGGACTCTGAATGCTATTTTCTTCTGACTTCCTGGGCTGGTGTATTTTAAAAATACTATCACCTCCTAGTGGTCCTTTGTAGTAGTAAATTAGACTTATACACCTTTCTTTCTGAGGCAGGGAGACTATGCTTTGTAAACTTTTTTTTTCCTTTCAGGATTTTAAATATGCTCATTTTCTCCACCTCCATTTCCCCAAACCCTCTCATCACTACTCTGCAAGAATTAATGGACTGCATACTTCATTGTCTAAAAATAATATACATTTGGAGAACAGACCAGGTCCGTAGCCAACAGCCCTCTTCCCCTCTCTTCCCTACTTTTATTTTGTATGCCTGTCCATGTCGTGCTCCATTTTCCTCACTAGTACCCCTAAGATGATAATAGAACCAGAGGAGGCAATGTAGAATTTGGCTGGATACTGGAGGGGAGGATTTATAAAGAGACACAAACAAAAAGCGGATAGGAGTGCTTGACTTAGTCAGAAAGACTTGGGTTCAGCATTGGCCTCTCACACCTCTTAGCTGTGTGGTCACGAGTGTCACTTTAACTCTCTGAAGCTCATTTTCCTCAATCTTTAAAATGGGATAATAATCCCCTTGTGTGGGGTACAGAGACCCTAACCCAAAATCGACTACTTGGAGACCTCTCAAAGTGAAGGTAGAAAATTTTATTAGAATCTCCTAAGAAGCTGGCAGTCCAGACACTGGAAAATAAGTCCAGGGAAAGGAGGCCGCTGTACAGAAGCCAAAGCTGGGTTATATAGCCGAAAACTGCGAGAAAACTGCAACCCTTCCCCTCCTCATGTAATCTTTTAAATTGATTGGCTGTTCTGTTAACATTCCCTTATTTGGCAGGTGGGGTGACAGCAGAGTTTCGATTTTCCTCCAAGGTCACCTAACTGAGGCCTAAGGCTTCACATACTTTAGCAGATAGTCTCTGAGAAACCACATTACTTGCCCCCCACCACACACCCTTTGTATCTAGTGCATAGGGCAGTACCCAATTGAGATGATGGATATAAAACATTTTACCAATTGTGAAGTGCTGTATAAATGTGTCTTATTATGACATGGCCTGAAGAGTTGCACTCATCCTTGATAGAGGGAGCAACTACAGGTCCAAAGTATCAAAGTCAATTTCTAGCCAACACCTTGTTTTTCTCCACATAGAAGACACAACAGTTTTAAATTACTCACACCTTTTGATCCAGTGATCCTATACTAAGTCTGAGGACTCTGAAAGAAAAACCTGTGTGCACACATACAAAAAAAAAATACTTATAGCTTTATACCATTGTGATAGACCACTGGCTGAAAGGCTCAGTCCTTTGAGCATGCACAGTTTGTCCTAAGGACTGCCTTCCTATTATCCAGTTCCCTTTGCCACCAAAACAACAACAACAACCAAATCAAAACTAGGAAGAATGTCCAATCACTGGGAATAGCTTAACAAATTGTGGTTCATCAATATCATACCATTAGTCATGACTAGTACAAAGAATTCAAAAATAAGATTTCTATGAAATGGTAGGAAGTTTAGACAGTAGAATCAGAATATTTGTACACTAATCATGACTATTAGTAATGACAATAATTATAGCAAAACAAGAACAATACACAAAAGAAAAAGATCAGAGATGTAAATAAGCATGAAGTTTATTTTTTTAAGTTAAAAATACAACTTTAGTTTTATGTGTGAACACATTTTGTTTGTTATGGAATGTTTTTATTGCTAGATACTAAGTTTAGAATATAAATATAAATATGTATAATATACATATATATATTTATTTATTTATTTGCTTTTTGGAGGGCAGTTGGGGTTAAATGACTTGCCCAAAGTCACACAACTAGTAAGTGTGTCAAGTGTCTGAGGCTGGATTTCAACTCAGGTCCTCCTGACTCCATGGCCAGTGCTCTATTCACTGCAGCACCTAGCAGCTCCCTAGAATATAATTTTTTAACTTCAATGTGGATATTTGAAATTTAGCGATTCTGTGCTTAGTGTTCAAAAAATGTTTTCTTTCTAAAATAACAGACCAATTCTAAATTTTAGAAAATAAGACGTTTTTTCACTAAAAATGCACACTTTTGGTCTATGTGCCTTTGCCATCTAATGGGCCTCATGACCTCATTACAGTCAATTTTCACTGATGAAGAGGCTGATTATTTAGTTTGTAAGCTCTTAATATCCCTTGTCTCTCCTTGCTCCTTAGCCTTCATGGGATTTAATTGCTGGGAGAAATAAATTAAAATGAGTCATTTGTAATTAAAAATCTACTTAGTGCAGAATTCCCATTGCTTCTACCAGGACTATGCTTTTCCTACCTGTTAAAGAAGAAAAGTAGAGAATGAGTTATCAAATAAATTCATCTCTGATGTTCTCCTTGTTTGATTTTAGGCAAGTCACTTAATCTTAGAACCTTAGTTACTCAGCTGCAAAATGGGAGGAGTGGGGTGGAGGGGAGGGAGAGAAGACTGATTAACCTCTGAGGTCCCTTTGAATTTTAAATCTATGTTCCTAGGATCTAGAGTTCTAAGCTCAATTCAATTTGATATTTATGAAATTCCTACTATGTGCTAGAAAAGTCAAAATTCCAAAGTTTCTTTCCTCAAGGGTTTCAAGATGAGTATTTAAGTTACTCAAGAGAATAAACTGTTCCCATGTATTTCAGCAGTACTAATTTGCATATAAACAACTCAGGTACTAATAACTGAGTCTTGAGGCCTTATTTTTTTTTCTTCTTAGCTACATTTTACTAGTAGTTAATATACTTGGAAGTATTAGAACTACATTTCTTTTACTTTTAAAAATATAATTTTGATATTTCACCAACTTAATGTAGATTACTAATTGACTAATACAGATTAATCTGAAATTAGTGATATTTTTCTGTGTTGTTATTAAGTTTACCCAAGTATTAGGGTTAGGGGTGTGGAAAGAAAAATAAAATTAAATATCCTGAAAGGTTTTGAATGTCAGTTATCTCTGTCAGGCTGTCTCTGATTCTTGTAACCTTGGTTGACCAAGGGTAAGCTTATCTTGTTGGTCTGCATATAGACACCCTAAAGATTTCTTAAATAAATAAATGAATGAATGAAACACACACACACACACACACACACACACACACACACACACACACGTATGTTCCACTATTCTACTCATGTAGTAACAGTTTGGCATAGTGGATAGTCTAAGCTGGCCTTAGAGTCAGGAACACCTGGGCTCAAGACACGTGTTCATTATGTGACCATAGGTAAGTCACTTAACCTCTTAGTCTTGCCAGTCAGTTCTCTTGAGACTATAAATTGTGGAATAGGTATTGATCTGCATTGATGAAGAGTTTCCTCACTGAATGGAATCACAGGTCCAATAAAAAGTATATATACAGATATTACTATGCCTTGGAAAATAATGCTGGTTAAAGACCACACAGATTTTGGTGAGGAATTGTGGCCTATATGTGGTTCAACATTGGAGTCAGAGAACCTCAGTTCATAGTTCATCTCTTCCCTTTACTAATTGTATGACCTTGAATAAGTCACTTAATTTCCCTGAGACTAAATTTCTTTTTTTTTTTTTTTTGCTTTTTTGCTTTTTGGAGGGCAATTGGGGTTAAGTAACTTGCCCAAGGTCACACGGCTAGGTTTTTTTTGTTTGTGTGGGGTAAGTATCTGAGGCTGGATCTGAACTCAGGTCCTTCTGACTCTAGGGCCAGCACTCTACTCACTGCACCACCTAGCCACCTGAGACTAAATTTCTTCATATGTAAAAATAAGGGGAGTAGCTAGGTGGTACAGTGAATAGAGCACCAGCCCTGTAGTCAGGAGGCCTTGAGTTCAAATCCAGCCTCAGACACTTGACACTTACTAGCTATGTGACCTCAGGCAAGTCACTTAACCCCAAATTGCCTTGCCTTCCCCCCCTCCAAAAAAAAAAATCAGATGAAGGGGTTGGATTAGATGACCTCTGAGATCCTTTCCAACTCTATGATCCTATAAGGATCTATAGTTTTGTATGTCCAGGGAACTCCTGGAATGAGAACTCCCTCTACCTGAAGCTGATGGACTTAGTAGCTAAGTCATGAAGAACTGCGTGGGCATTTGTAGGGTAAGTGACCAACTCAGGGTCACACAGCTAGTGTCAGAGGCAGAATCTGAACTTGGATCTTCCTGACTCCAAACCCAACATCCTATCTAATAGCACTCTACTGGCTTTATGTTTGCACTAATTCTCTTACTGAAACTCTCTTTCCATCAAAGAAGATTTTGATGAACGTTCTCTGGCAGGGCTAATTAGCACTTTCTCTGCGATTTATGGTTTTAGAGAGTTGTCCAGAGGGCATTGAGTAGTTAAGACTTAGCAGAGCTCACATAATCAAGAGGCTCACATATCATAGGGAGCAGAGGCAGACTGAACCCTGGTTTTCCTGACAGGAGATCAATACTTTACAATACAAAGTTGCTTCTCTTTTTTGGACCAATGTAGTATGTCAAATATGCACAAGGACCCTATAAGTGATAACTCGGGCATAGGCACCACTGGTTTGCACATTGCCACATATTCTCCCTCTATCCAGTGAAACTACCCCATGAACTTTATTGTCTTGGCCTTCTTTAGGGATCAGAAATGAGAAGTAAAGAAGAGCTAAGTTAGATCTAACCACAGCTCTCATAATTACTTACTTCTCCAATTCTATTAAATGCTGTGTGTACAAATCATGGGTCCAGACCAACAAACCTTCTTCTAAACACTCCCACACACCACAACATGGCACAAGCAGAAGTGATAGGATACCACAAGGTTTCTCCTCTTGGCCTCAGACACTCTCATCTCCTGTATCTGTTTCCCACAACCTTCACTGATTTACCTAATGTGTCATCTCCATACTGTGTTCTCTCACTCCCAAGAATGCGTTTCCACATACCATCAGAGACCTCTTTCTTCTTTCTAGTGTCCCTAAATATTCTGGAAGAAATGGTGATGTAACAAGCCACTCCTCAGTTCAGTTGTTCCTCTTAGATGGGAACATTCAAGGAAAACTTTCCCCATGGGTTCCACACCTCTGTTCCATCTTGCAACCCTAAAATGCTGATATAAGAACAATATTGTCCCTCTAAAGCCCAGCGTCACCCATTTTCTTCCCAAAGGAATGGTCCCCTACCTCACTGTGCCACTCAAGTGAGGAAGCAGAGAGGAGAATCAAATATGCTCATTCACTGTTTTCTTCTAGTCTAGTGAGTTTAAATAGAAAAACAACACAACACAAAGCACACACACACACACACACACACACACACACAAAACCCAGCCAAAAAACCCTGACCTCGGGGCGGGTAGGTGGCGCAGTGAGTAGAGCGCCGGCCCTGGAGTCAGAAGGACCTGAGTTCGAATTCGGCCTCAGACAACCCACACAAACAAACAAAAAAAAAAACCTAGCCGTGTAACCTTGGGCAAGTTACTTAACCCCAATTGCTTAAATTAAAATTAAAAAAAAAAAAACAAAAAACAAAACCCTGACCTCAGCAACCTCTGATAGATTATCTCAGTGCTTCTCTGACCACCATTCAGATCTTTACTTCTGCAACTCTACCATAAATTTCTTTCAGAAGGTAGCTGAGGACCACAACAGTTATTTCCCCTGAATCTTTTATTCTTAGGGCCACTTCATCCAAAGTAGAGCTCAGTGGTAAGGAACTATGCTGTCTAGGAGTTATGCAGGGGTGTGTGAGCAAATGTTTCAAAACCAGTTGTCTGAAAAGGCAGGGCATGCTTCTAAATTTAATCTGCATCATTAACATATTCTTTATCAATTTTTTAAGTCTAGAGTAGACCTTGAGACCACATGTGGCCCTCTAGGGCCTCAAGTTTGGCCCTCTGATGGAATTCAACCTTCACAGAACAAATCCCTCACTAATAAGAGGATTTGTTCTGTGAAGTTTGCATTCCACCAAAGGGCCTCACTTGAGGACCTCAAGGCCATAAGTTCTCCACCCCTGGTGGACAATCAAAGAAACAATAAGTCAAACCCTGATCTGTCGAATTTGCTGATTTCCAAGTTTCAAATGATCACAATGAAAATTTATCAATCAGCTCAAGAGTCTTTTTGAGTACTCTCCAGTCTAGCTCTGGAGGTAGTCTAGGATATGAGAATGAACACCCCTGAGTTTGTCAAATAGGATACCTATTACCGATTTCTCAACTATACAATTACAATAGCTTTCTAACTGATCTCTTTGCCTTTAGTCTCTCTCCTTTCCATTCCATAGTCCACTTATATGTTCAAGTTTTGTAACTAAACCATAGGTTTGACCATGTCACCCCCTGCCTCCATAGGGGTTCTTAACCTTTTTTGTGTCATGAATCCCTTTGGTCCATCTGGACAAAACCTCTAGACCCTTCCTCAGCATAATGTCTTTAAATACATAAAATGAAACACATGAGATTACAAAGGAAATAAATTACATTGAAATTATGGTCAAATATGTACTTTTTAAAAAATTGTAGACCGTAGGCAAAGAACCTCAGATCTAGGATCAAATAAAAATTTCTTTGTTTGGTATTTAAAGTCCTTCACCATTTGTTCCATCTATTCAAACTATTACAATTACTTCCCTTTGTGCTTTGGATGACCCAGCCAAACTGGCCTACTTCACAAAAGACATTCCATCTCTTGGTTCTGTGCCTTAGCCCAGAATGTCCTCTGCCTCTTACAATCCATAGCTTCCTTCACAGTTTAGCTCAAAAGTCACTTCCTATATTAGACTGTTTCAGATCCCTCTAGTTGCTAGGGCCTCCAGACCCCTGTAATTACCTTGTGTTTAACTTATGTTTACTTAGTATAAATTTTGAATCTGATCATATCTTGATAGAATGTATGCCTCTTGAGGGCAAGAGCTATTTCTTTGTATCCCCTGGTATATGATAGGTGCTTAATAAATGCTTATTGGTTCAATGATTGATTGATTGGCAATTTATGTTTAGACTAAAGGCGTGACTAGAAGGAATCTATAACTCATTGCTGGGAATTATGAAGTCCAGGGTTTAAAAATCCCTTTGATTTCTGGCTTAATAGAAAATGACTGCATTCTTATACCTGTTTCTGCATTTAATCTGTTGAGATATATTGTATTGGTTGAAGGAAATCCAGCCTGACACAGGTAAGTAGTTGGAAAGGGGAAGAATATTTTAATAGGCAAATAATATCTTAGAATTATTACGAAAATAGTTTCGACCCTAAGGACTTTATTAAAGGGTCTCAGGAACTCCCAGAAGTTTGCAGACCACACTTTGAGAGATGCTGCTCTAGAGGACATTATACAGCCCCCTAATTCTGATTAATGGAAACTCCTCAAAAGACTGAGACAATTTGTCCCCTCTGGGGCAGAGGTGCTGTCAGCAGACCTTCACCAACTCAACTCATTTGTTTGGAAATCCACTCTTATATTGATTCCGACTTCAATCTAGTTCCTGCCTCACCATTCCTAGCTTTAGATCTCTGTCTTACCTATTCACTTTACCTGTGCTGGATTGTGTCCCATTTAATTTTGGCTTGTGTATCTTCTGGTGCAGTCTTGGATCTCCCAGCATACACCCTGCTCTACACATGTTCTCATCTGCCTTATTCATAGCCAAGCTTCAGTTCCTGCTTATCCTGCCCTAACCTGAATTATTTCTACAGAACTTATTTCTTAAGTGACCAAGCCCTGCCTCTAACTATACCTGCCTACCTTGTACCTCAATGACTTTAACCTTGATCATCTGGTGACTACCAGTTTAAGCTGTAAAGAAATGCCACAGCTGCCTCCAGCTGCCACCCTAGCTTCATTTTGACTTTGCTCCATCACCTAAGTTTTATTTGTAAACATCGAAGTCTTGCCTTAGCACCCAGCCACTGCCCAAAGCAGACACTGGTCTCCCAACCTACTTACCATTTTATAATGTTTCAATGGGAAAATGGTTTTGAACTTTAAACAATCAACTTAAAATAAACATTTGGGCGACAGGATTCCTTTGCCCCTTTCTGCCCCCTGATAATGACCTTCTCCAGTTGATCTCACATACATTCTGTTTTTTTAACTCTTTGATGAATTTACTATGTGATATATATTTTGTAACCAACAGGTGTCACTGTGAGGCAAAGGTCTTAAAGAAACTGAAACAGCACTCGGGTTTCTCTCCCCCACTGTAGAAATTTCAATCAGTTCCTAATGCAGAATGTTCACTCTTTAAAACCATTTCTGTCTTTGGAGACTCTGGGTCATAACCTTTCTTTGGTTTACGTACTATTCCTGACCTTCCTCTTCAGAAGCAGGAATTTCCCAGTAGGGCCCACATGTACTGAAGCCTTGATTGGTTATAACAAAAGTTCCAGTTCTGGCCTAAGGCAAGAAAAAATTATTTTAGTTCCGCTTTTAGGGAAGTTTATAAAAAGTTATTAATAAAAAATAATTACTGTAAGATCATCTCACATATTCAACTCTAGAATCACCCAGTTAGGGAAAAACCCAAATATTCTAGACAGATATTTCAGTCTCTGACCTGATTAAAATCAGTATACTCACTGATAGAAACTAAATTCACTGAGGTTCTACATTTTGCTATCCTCAGCACTGAAATGACATACATGTCTTATAATATACATATATGTGTGTATACATATATGTGTACATATATGTATACACACATCACAGAGTAGTTATGATTGATCAAAGACATTTTTGTATGAAAGAGGAGATAGGAAAAACTTTTTTTGTCATTTTTTTTTTGGAGGGGGAAAGGCAGGGCAATTGGGGTTAAGTGACTTGCCCAAGGTCAACAGCTAGTAAGTGCATCAAGTGTCTGAGGTCAGATTTTACCTCAGGTCCCCCTGACTCCAGGGCCAGTGCTCTTATTCACTGTGCCACCTAGTTGCCCCTAGAAGCAATTTTTTAAAATGGTGAGAAACATGATATAGAAGCACCTGTCTTGAAGCAGGCATTGGTAGAAAAGACTGGGAGAGAGTTAAATCTTTTTGCAACTTCTCCATTTTAAAAAAGAGTCAAAACTGGCAGCCTTTGGTTGGGTTCCATAAAGCATATGCTTGGCTGATGAAACTATACTGCCACATCTAGTCCCTAGTGCCTGAGTTCACAGGTCAAATACCTGCAGTGTGACTTCATCATTCCCACAGTTACTTCTTCTTTCTTTCTTTCTTTCTTTCTTTCTTTCTTTCTTTCTTTCTTTCTTTCTTTCTTTCTTTCTTTCTTTCTTTCTTTCTCTTTCTTCTTCTTCCCTTCCTTTCTTTCCTTCCTCTCTCTCTCTCTCTCTCTCTCTCTCTCTCTCCCCTTCCTTCTTTCCTTTCCTTTCTTTCTTTCTTTTAAAATTTTGCTCTATCACCTAAGTTTTATTCAAAAGTTTTGGCATGACCAAACTCTACCTATCTCCCCACCCCCCAACTCATGATGATCTGTCAAGTGTCTTAGAATAGGAAGAGAATGCTGTTTCTCTAAAACTAAAAATCCCAGAAATACAGTTGGATTTAAGACTTCTGTCCCACCCATGGAGAAATATGAAAATCTGGTTAAATTGTATTTATGTTTGTGTCTTATCCCCTTACTAGACTGTAGGCTTCACCAGGACAAAGACTATGCTTTTTTTTTCTCCTTCAGACTAGTTCTCCCTAATCTATCCAGGCTAGAAGGGCAGGATTTTCTCCTAGGCTGGGTCCCACTTCTGATCAGCATGGGTGTTTTAGCCTACTAGACCAGTTTGTCCCTCCTGAGGCAACCTGGTAGCCCTTTGAACTCAAAAGTTCACCATATGGGTGTTTAGTATATTTATTCAATTGGTTTAACCTACTGTACTTGGAACTTCCAGGATCAAGAAGTCCATCACCCTCAACTTCCTTAGTAGGGAGATGACAGGCATCTGACTTCACTTCAGGCAAGGATGATGTCTCATATGAACTTTTTAACTCATCACCTAGCACAAGACACAGAAGGCTATAAATATTTGTTGAATTAATGAATTAATTCATTCATTCCAAAATGATTGACATCCCTTTCATTGAAGTATTTACAACCAGAGGCATGTGTAGAGTTTGGGCCAGCCTACACATCCAGTCAGTGTTCTACATATGTCTTTGTCTAATACCCAAATATTTATTTTTATATATTTCCATTCTGATGACATTTAAAATTTTTTTATTTTTAATTTATGGAATATAAGTCATTTCCATAACATAGTACACTAAAAAAAGATGATTGCACACGAAACTACAAATCTACTATGGACAACTTGCTATTCCTTTAAAATATACCACAAAATTATTATGCTAATGTAAATTTTTCTTCCCTCCCTCCCTTCCCCCAGAGATGGCTACCATTAGACAAAAATAGATATTCATGTAAAATTATTCTATACATACCTCAACCTATCAGTTCTTTCTCTGGATGCAGACAGCATCTTTATATGTCTTTTATAGTTAATTTGGATATTTCTAATTGTCAAAATAACTTATTCACTCAAAGTTGTACTTAAAACAACAATGCTGTTACTGTATATAATGTTCTCTCTGTTCTCGTTTCACTCCTTATTATTTTGTGAAAGTCTTTCATGTTTTTCTAAAATACTTGAGCTTATCATTTCTTATCACAATTATATACCACAGCTTGTTCAGCCATTCTTCAATTGATGGGCATGCCTGAAATTTCCAGTTCTTTGCCACCACAAAGAGATATACCATAAACATTTTAGAACACATGAGTTATTTTCCTTTTCCCCTAATTATCTTCAGAAATAGGCCAAGTAGTGGTATTGGTGGGCCAAAGGGTATATAGGTAGTTTAATAACTCTTTGAGCATAATTCCAGATTGACCTCTAAAATGGTTGGATCAGTTCACAATTCCACCAACAATGAATCAGCGTCCCAATTTTTCTACATTCTCTTCAATATCTGTCCCTCCTATCATTTTAGTCAATCTGATAGGTGTAAAATGACCATTTATCAGTTGGGAAATGACTTGAATTCTTATAGATTTGACAAAGTTCTTTATATCTTTTAGATATGAGACTTTTATCTGATAAATTCTCTATAAAACTCCCCCCTCAATTTTCTGCTTTCTTTCTGATCTTAGCTACATTTGTTTTATTTGTATAAAACCTTTTTAATTTAATGTAATCAAAATGATCTGTTTTGCTCTCTATCTCTTGTTTATTCATAAATTCTTCATCTACCCATAAGTCTGATAAGTAATATGTTCCATGTCCTTCTATTTTTCTTGTAAAATCTCTCTTTATATTTAGGTCATGTATCCATTTTGACCTTATCTTGGTAAATGTTGTAAGATATTGGTCTATGCCCAATTTCCACCATACTACTTTCCAGTTTTCTCAACAATTTTAAACAAATAATGAATTCTTGTTCCAATATCTTAAGTCTTTACACTTGTCAAATATGAAATTATTATATTTATTTGAGGCTGTAAATTGTATGTTTACCCTATTCCATTGATCTACCTTTCTATTTCTTAGCAAATACCAGATAATTTTGATAATTACTACCTTATAATAAAGTTCAAGATCTGGTACTGCTAAACCACCTTCCTTTATTTTTTTTAATACTATTTCCTTTGGTATTTTTGGATTTTTGTTTTTCCAAATAATTTTATTTCTTCTAATTCAGTAAAAAATGGTAATTTAATTGGGATGGCATTGAATATATAAATTAGTTTGGGTAAAGTTATCATTTTATTATATTGGCCCTGCCTAATCATGAATATTTAATATTTCTCCAATTATTTAAACCTGACTTTTCTATTTCTATAAAGAGGTTTTTAAAATAATTTTGTTTATGTATTTCCTGGGTCTGTTTTGGTGGGTGTACTACTAGATATTTTATACTGTTTAGAGTTATTTTAAATGGGGTATTTTTAAATTTACTATCTCTACTTAGAGAGTTTTTGTTTGTGACATATAGGAATGGTGATTATCCTGCTACTTTGCTAAAATTGTTAATTGTTTCAACTAACTTTTTAGTTGAATTTTTTGTAGTTTCCAAGTATATTATTATATCATCTGCAAAAGAGATAGTTTTATTACCTCATTCACTATTCTGATTACTTCTATTTCTTTTTCTCCTCATTGCTATTGCTTGGATTTCCAATAAAATATTGAATAATGTTGGTGACAGTAGGCATTCTTGTCTCACACCTGATCTTACTGGGAAGGCTTCTAGTTTATCTCCATTACAAACAATGTTTGCTGATATTTTTAGAGAAATGCTTTTTATCAATCAAAAAATCCATTTAATTTTAATTGGTGGAATTTTAATGAATTATTGTATATTTTTCAGGTCTTTTTACATGCTCTTTGATCTAGAGCTGAAAGGGACCTTTGAGGCCATCAAGTCCAAATCCCTCGTTTCATAGATGAGGAAACTGAGTTTAAATGACTTTCTCAAGCTTGGACTGGGAATTAACTTCTTGGGTGGGTTTGAATCCAAGCCTTTTGACTTCAGAATTATTATTCTTTCTATTGTACATTTTAGATTTTAGAAATATTCTTAGAAGCCCCAGGAAACTACGAATCATTAAATTATATTTGATAAGTCACTTACTCCTCACAAACTTAATTTCTTCCTCAGTAGAATAGGGATAATTCTTACCCTAGCTACATAGTACAGTTTTAATGAGGCAAGTGTTTTGTAAACTTTAATACTCTATGTAACTATGAGTAATTATTGTAATGAGGGTTGCCCCCCACATGTAGCATATCCTGTATGAATTAAAGGGAGGTAGAGACATTTCTTGTCACTTCTCCCCCAAAACCCTTCTCCAAGGAAGACTTTGATTTTTGCCAGGAGGGGGAGCAGAAGGTTGGACCAGAAGTTTGGCCAATTTGCTTTTCTCAGAAAGAAAGGGTACTCTACTAGAATTATATTTATCTGCTCTCCTACATATTATTAATCTAGCGGGTGTGGTTTTTAGGTTCTAGCTGACTTTTGATCGTTTCATTAATTAGGGGGAGGGGGATCCCAAGCTTTATATACAAAGCTTGACCCCTTTTCCACCAAATACTAGTTCTACAATGTACATACATAGGAGGTGGCATTGAGACTCATTTATCCAAGTCCATAGCAAACAGAAATCAGAGAGAGTATATATAAGAAAATATATACCAGGCAAAAAAGAATGAAAGAGCTTTCCCATTATGAACAAGGCGATTCAGAGAGAGACAGAGACAGAGAAATAGAGAGAGATAGAGACACAGAGACAGAGAAAGAGATGGAGAGACACAGGCACAGGTGTGAACACACACACACACACACACACACACACACACACACACACACACACACACACACACACACACACATGAGAGACTTAGAGAGCTAGATCTCATCCAAGGGGAATTTCCCTAAAGTGTCTAGTGGAGCAAGCTAGGGATATGGCCATGTTAGAGGCTGCCACTCCCTCCCATGGTACTTCTTCCCAGAATCTTTTCCTTCATCAACCTCCAGTGGGGTTGGCATTTTTCATCTTCTCTCTCAAAGCTGGAAGCCAAAAGTACCCAAAGCTTGAAGATACCAAAGAGACCTGAAAAGACTCCTGAACTCAGAGTGAGGTTGTTCTCTCCCCTGCTCTTGCCACCTCTGCCCCCTCCCCCCGGGAGGTGCAGGGCATTGCTCTATACCAAAGAGGAGAGAGCCCCATGCAAATGGGGTTTGAGGGTTAGGTTACATTATCCTTATTGGCATTTTAATCATTTATAGAATCCCTTCACTTTGTTTTCTTGATCTCTGCCCCTTAGTTCTAGAAGAGTGTGGCTTTGTAGCAAGAAAACAGCTATCCACAGGAGAAAGTGACATTCACAGTAGTCATTGTTTCAAATCCACAAAGTTTGGGCACTAGCACTCATTTACTGTCTTGCATAAACTAGGAAGTCTCCACAGAGTCAGCTCTCACTGATCAGGCTTTTCAGCCTGGTTCCTGGCCAAGCTGATCCCCAAAGGTACCTTCCTTATTGTGCTTTCTCTCCATTTTAACCCTTTCTTTCTCTTTTCTTTTTTTTTTTTTCAAAATTAAATTGCCACCCCACCCCCTGTAGAAGACCACAATAAGGTTTAGATATGTTTCTCTATGGCTATGAATATAAACATACCCTCCTCCACCCCCCCCCCCGAAGGCTACAATAAAGTTTAGATATGTTTCTCCATACCTATAGGCATATACATACACGCATATCTATATACATACATATATAGACATATACTTTCCTAAACCTATGCTACTCCTGATCTTTATTTTTATGTATATGCATATCTCTTGTTTCCTATTCCTCCTACCTCCTCTACTTTACTTCTATCCACTACCTTGCTCTCCTATGACTTGCCTACTCCCCTCCAAGCATCCCTTCCCTATCCTCCCATTCCCATAAATCTAAACACTCTTCTATACCCCTATTTACCTATTCCTTCACCCTTATCTCTAAAGATACCTCCCTTGTCCTCTCTCCCCTCCCTATGCCCCACTGTTTTATTTCTTCTGAATTTAGAAGATTTTTATACTCTTATAAATATATATGTATTGTTCCCTCTTAAACCCATTCCTGATGAAAGTGGCTTACCAGAACTACCAGCCCTCCTCCCCTATTTAATTCCTGTATATCAATCCTTCCTCTTGCCCTCATTTGTATAATTAACCCTTTCTTTTCCTGCAGTTCTATTCTACAGCTACCCAAAGCTGGTTTTCTTTCTTTGTACCTCTCCATTGGCAGGCTGAGGAGGTGGACAGCAATCACTTATCTTCAGACACGGAACATTGGAAAGGGTTGGGGTGGACAGAAGAAGTGCTGAATGGTCTATTAAAGCCCACTCTGCAAAAAAAAAAATGCTCTTTGGTTTGTCAATGAATCATGTTGTGTTTGCTTTCCCTAGCAGTTTCATTGTGTCTAGTGGTGCAAAATAAGGAATTAAATTGGGACCATTTAGAAAACAAGCATTAACTAGTGAACAAGACAGTGTCTGAATTTATCACCTTTAGCCCAGAATCTGCCTCCAAGACTTGTCTTATCTTTCTGCCTCCAGATGTCAAATGCCAGTAACAACGAGATCTCCAAGCAGATTGTCCTCCCTTTTGTATCAACTGTGCTAATACTCAAATCAAGAGAAGAGGGATGGAGATTGGAGCCATGGTTTTATTGATCTAGGGAGCTCCCAGATGAGCTAACTCTCTACCATTACAGATGGGCTCTTATTTACAATTTTATAACTCTAGAGAGTTGTCCAGGTACTTCTAGGCTAAAAACTTAAAATTTTAGAGAGTTGCCATGATACTTATAGATCAACTGGCTTACCAATAATCAGAAAGCCAGTATGACTTGCTACAGCCTATCAATTTCACCTTTGCAATATCTCTCCAATATACCTACTTTTCTCCTCTGGATACTACCACCACCCTGGCACAGGCCCCCATCCTCTCATGCCTAGATTATTACAATAGCATGCTGGTGGGTTTGCCTGCTTTAAGTTTCTCCCCAGTGCAGTCCATCCTCCTTTCAGTACCAAACTGATATTTCTGTATTGTTAATATGGCCATGCCACTCCTCCCACTCAAACTCTAAGTGACTCCCTATCGTCTTCAGTATCAAATATTAGGGAGGCTAGGTGGAACAGTAAGTAGATAGAGCACCAGATCTGGAGTCAGGAAGAGCTGAGTTCAAATCCAGCTTTACATACTCCCTAACTGTGTGACCCTGGGCAAGTCACTTAACCCCATTTCTCTCAGTTTTCCTCATCTGTAAAAATTAGTTGAAGAAGGAAATGGTAAACCACTCTAGTATAACTTTGCCAAGAAAAACCCCAAATAAGATCACAAAGAGTCAGGTATAACTGAAATGATGGAACAAATCAACTCTGGGCCTTCAATGTATTTTGTTGTTGTTGATTTAGAAATTTAGATTCATGATTCCAAGATTTCATCCAAAGGGGTCCTTTTTCTACCAACACAAATTGTTAAGTTAAAAAAATCCTTTAGTAAATGGTTTTCATGAAATATCATGTCTAGAAAAGAAATCATCAGCTGGTGGCCAACCCATTAGATAACTTTATTTCAACAAACTTCAGTGGCTCCTTGCTGTATCTAAGATTAAATATAAGATTCTCTGACATTGATATCTCTTCCTAATCTGCTCCCTTCCTACCTTTCCAGTCTTCTTAAACATTGCTCCCCTCCAGTGTTACACATAACTTTGCAATCTTGTCATACTGGCGGTTCATAAGAAATGTGATTTCCTGTCTCTATGTCTTTGAATAGCTGTGCCCCATACCTGGACTGCACTCCTTCCTCACATCTGCCCTTCAGTATTTTTGGTTTCTTTGAAGATTCAGCTCCAGTCCCACTTTCTTCAACATGAAGCCTTTCCTAAGCCTCTTTCCCCCAGCTGCTATTGCCTTCCCCCCTACCCCCTAAAGCTACTATGTATTCATTTTGTGTAACACACACATGCACACTCAAACACACACACACACTCATGCCACTTCTTTCTTTCCCCTATCCCATTACAATGTAAGCTTCTTAAGGGTTTTGAATCCCCAGTGCTTAGCACAGGGCCTGGTACAAAGCAGGTGTTTAATGAATGTTTGCTGTTGATTGGTCAATCAATAATGATGCATCTTTGCAGGCTTAGATAGGTAGGTCCTGGGAAGGGAAATGAAGATACAGTACAGACCAGTCCTCTCTACTCAAGACCCTTCCTTGGTACAACCTGAGATCAGATTTTGCTCTTCTACCCTTTTGTGAGCCTAAGGTTGCTCCAAATCCCATAATTTGGGGCCAAAATAGTAAAAGAGTCTTTTGAAAATTAAATTTTGTTTCAATGGACAGAAATCTTTCCCCCCACTTGCTTCCTGCTTTCCTTCCCCCATTGGAAAAAGAAAAGTGAAACACTTGTAAAAAAAATAGGTGTAGTCAATCAAGACTTATATTGTTGCTGTTCAATTATATGACTCTTTGTAACCCCATTTGGGATTTTATTGGCAAAGATACTGGGTTTTCCATTTCCTTCTCCAGCTCTTTTTACAGATGAGGAGACTAAGGGTTAAGTGACTTGCCAAGGGTCACAAAGCTAGGAAGTGTCTGAGGCCAGATTTGAACTCAGAAGTCTTTCCTGATTTAAGGGAACACATTGGCTATGTCCAAAATATATGCCTTACTCTCCATCCTGATTATATCACTTTTCTATCAAGACATGAGTGTCATGCTTTATTTGAAATTGTGGGGCATCATTGCATTGATCTGAGTTCTTAAGTCCTTCAAAGTTGTTTGGCTTTATTGGCTTGTTATTGTTATACAAATTCTTATCCTAGATCTATTCACTGCATCAGTTCAGACAGGTCTTCCTAGGTATCTTTGCATCAATATATTTTAATATTTCTTGTGTGTAGGAGAAACCACCTTAGCATCCCCAGGATGGCTGCCAACACAGGTTCTTAGATCTGCTTTTCTAAAGGAAAGCAACTCAAAATGGGTTAACAATTTTGCTTTAATCAAACATATGTCACCTAGTTCAGGGAAAAAAAGGTCAGCACCCCGAACTTCAGAGAATGCAAACAAGCTACAGGCAGAAGTTATAAGCAGACAGAGAAACAGATCAGCAGACAGGCTTCCAGCTGTCTGACCATTATATCCATACCTAGTCAGTTACCAGAGAGGGAAGCACCAACATCTGGGTTTTCAAAGTCAGGGTGGCGGGGGGTTTCAACAGCTGCCCAGACTCTCATCTTGGTCAAATCATACAACTCTTCTTAAAGTGAGCCCCAAAGCAAAACCTCACATCAGGGTATATATAGCCTTCTCCTGGCTCAGAGAATGTCACAACCCTCTTGACCCACTGCCCAATCACAAAGTATCAACGTGTGGGCATTCCTGAAAAACAAGCCTCCTGCCACAGGTTCCAGGTGACCACATTCAGCCTATTAGGGGGCAGAGTATATTTTCAAATCAAGGGCGGTTCTCAGAGTCACTTAAGCCTATCAAGGGGCCTAAGGGCAGGGAAGATCTTCAGATTCCCATTCCCATAACATCATGGCACAAGAGTAGTGCATTATTTTCATATATCATAGCTTGTTCATACATTTCTCGATTAATAAGCACTCTCTTAGTTTCCAGTTCTTTGTCATCTCAAAAAGAACTGACATGCAAACACACACACACACACACACACACACACACACACACACACACACACACACATACGTGTAAACCCACATTATATGTCTGGATCCATTTTGCCTTTCTTTGCTTTCTTAAGAGTATGTTTTTTTACCATCCCTTTTCCCCCTTCTAAGTGTTGAAAGTCTACAATGTGGTACAGCAGAATGAGTACCTACTCTTTGAGTCAGAGGACCTAAGTTCAAACTCTTCTTCTAAAGCCTACTCTATGACCTTTACTAGGTCACTTAATTTGCCTGGGCCTCAGTTTCTTTATCTGTAAAATGAGGGAGTTGAACTAGGTCACCTGTGAGGTTCTTTCCATCTCTAGATGTATATATGTTATATTATGTATGATATACATATGTGTGTATGTATGTATGTATGTGCATTTATATGGGTACACACACTCGTATATACACAGAGAGACAGAGAGTCAGGAAAGCTAGTGTGACTTTTGGCATTTGATAAACTATTCACACCAGGTAACAGAAAATTAAAGCAGAAGTTTTTCAGTTCCTTGTTAAAAAGATACAAAACAAATATTCCCACATTAAGCTATGTATAACATTCAAATCCCTGTTTAAGTTCAAAACCTGTCAAGTTTTGAAAAGTTTCTAAAAAGTGTATTTGTTTCCATTTTGGTGATTCTGACATATATATCTAATCTACACTTTTTCCCCCTCAAATGGTCAGAACTCTGATTCATTACTCCTTTAAACTGGAAAAAAAAAAAACTCTAGCAAACTTTAAAGCTTTGAAAAAAATATTGTATATGTTCATGACTAACAAATCATTGAAGCCTTTAAAATACTTTTTGGATTATTCTGTATCTTATCTGATTTAGGCTGCTTAGTAGATCAAAATATTTGTTTTAAGAAAGACAAGAAGTTTGAGAGGTTTCAGCAGATGTTTAAATAGCTATGGGAAATTTTAAGATTAGTAAAAACAAAACAACAATCCCCTAGGGTCTAAAGACAAATTTTAAAAAGAATTATCATTTACATAGTCATGGATCAATGTTTGATCCTTGTGGTAAAATACTTTTATGAAGCACATTTATGAAAACTCAGGCTTTGTACCTTTTTTGCATCATGATTTCTGCCAAAAGAGATTTTGTTTTTCTCTCAAGGATTGCCAATATGTGCCCTTCATGGTACATAGTCATCACAGTCATTGGCCTGACTCCTACTGTCACAGCAGCTATCCTACCCTTGGTTCCTGAGGCTTCCTTCATTTATTCACAGTTTTGGATGAAAGAAACTGTGACAGAGACTGTAAAAATTTCTGCCAGGCCCCTCTGGCAGCAGCTCAGAGATAAACACTGCCTGCCTCTATCACAGAATGCTTTGTATTGATCTAGCATCTTTTATCTAAGAGCCCAAAGCATTTTACAAAAACTTCCACTCATTAAATCCAACACCGGTCATTAGTCCCTTTCACCCTAATTCCTCATAATTAGCTTCAAACCTGAATTCAATTTGACAAGGATTTATTAAACAATGACTATGTGCAAGTAGCAGAAGATGTAAAGACAAAAAAGAAAAATGGAACAGACCCTGGCCTTAATGAGCTTACCTTCTATTGGGGGTGGGTGTGAAACTACTTGTGCCCATAGAAATCAATATAAAATAAAGACAAAAAAAACCAAGCCAATTAATTTCAGGGAGGCCAGCAAGGTGAAAACACTACCAACTAAGGAGAACAAGAGAATCTTTTTGTAGGAGGGGGTAATTGAGCTGAGCTTTGAAGGGACCTATAAATTCCAAGAAGCACTTAGGAGGAACTCTTCTAGGGGGTACAGCTTGAACAAAGGCATGGAGCTAGGGAATTAGAAAGTCTGTTGGTTTAGCTGGATTATAGAGTATGTAAGTGGGAATAATATGAAATCAGTCTGGAAAAATAGGTTGAAGCCATATTGTGAAGGATTTTAAATGCCAAACAAAGAAGTCTTCATAGAGCATTGGATCTGGATGCAAGAAGACCTGAGTTCAAATCTAGCCCCAGATATTAACTATATGGCTCTGGACAAGTCCCTTAACTTCTGTTTGTTTAAATTTCTTCAACTATAAAATGATAAAAATATATAATATATAAAATAAGTATAATATAATATAAAATATATAATATATAAAATAATAATAGCATCTATAGCCTAGGGTTGGGCTCAGGATAAAATTAGCTATTTATTAAAGTGCTTGAGAAACCTTAAAGTGCTATATTTTTGTTGTTGAATTGTCTGAGACATGTCTTCCTCTTCATGACTCCGTTTGGGGTTTTCCTGGCAAAGATATTGGAGTGCTTTGCCATTTCCTTCTCCAGCTGATTTTGCAGATGAAGAAACTGAGGCAGAGTTAAGTGACTTGCTCAGGGTCACACAGCTGGTAAGTATCTGAGTTTGGATTTGAATTTGAGTATTCTTGGTCCGGAGCTCTATTTACTACACCACCTAGTTGCTCCCAAAAGTGCTATATAAATGTGAGATATTATTATTTAGTCTAAAGGTAGTAGAACTTCCAAAGTCCCATAAATAGTGCTTTAGAAGTATCAGTTTGTCAAGTGTGTAGAGTAGGGATTAAGAGAGGCTTGAGATGAGGAGTCCAATTAGAAGGTGAGTGCAGCGGTCCAGGTGAGAGGTGATGAGGTCCTGGACTAGGGTGAGGCTGTTTGAGTGAGGAGAGAAGGACTGATATGGGAGACATTGTGGAAGGAAAATCAACCAGGCCCTGCAACTAATTAGACAAGAGTGGGAAGGCAGCAATACTGGAAGGATGGCAGTATACTCAACAGAAATAGGAAAGTTAGGGAAAGGGGTAAATTTGGAGATAAAGATATTAAATTCTGCTTTGGGCATGTTGGGTTTGAGATACAAGTAAGATATTTAAGTGGAGAAATACAGAAGACAATTGGTAATGTGGAACTGGAGTTAGGGTGAGAGATGTGAATTACATAGGTACATTGGAGATTCATCTGTATAGAGATGATAATTGAACACATAGGGGTTGATGAGATCACCCCCCTCAAGAGGATTGGGGTTACCTTTTTTTCTTTGAGGGTGGAAGGCAAGGCAGTTGGGGTTAAGTGACTTGCTCAAGGTCACACAGCTAGCTGTTAAGTGTCTGAGGCTGGATTTGAACTCAGATCCTGCAGGACCTATATTCACTGTGTCACCAAACTACCCCACATATTTAAATATCTATATATAATTTAGTAGGATATTATCAACTATTGTTTTATTACTGAGTACTTGTTTTAGAGCCTGGAAAGTCTTAATAACAGTTTTACACATGATCTGAATTCATCTGTTTCCATTATGTCAAAATCCTTCTGCTATCAATTTCTACACTTAATTTCACGAATGTGTAAAACACTTTAAAACTTCTGGTTCTATACGGTTTTACTCTTAGAGATGAAAATATCACAATACAAACAAAAAAGGATTCTATTGAAAAAGAATCTTTCTAAGAAGATTGATGCACATGCACAGGAACTCATGACCCACCTTAAGACTTGAAAAAAAAATATGAACAGAAGATGGAAGTGCAGGCAAATAAATGAGGACGGTTATGAAGGCAGCTTGGTCCTGCAAGAATGTCAGGAACTCTAATGCTAAGAGAGAGAACTAATGCTCATAATACAATTTAATTTTCAGGTAAGTAAATTAAGAGATCTTAAGTTTGCACAAATCTTTAGAAAAGCTTCAGTTATAGGCCTTGCCATACCCTTAACGTATGACAGAGACCATACTGAGCCTTGCCAGATCACTGACTGATTAGACCTCTAAACTTAGACCTAAAATCATTTCACTGAAATGGCAAGAGCATGCATATTATACTATTCTACTGACCATGTTGAGGACCACAGGCTAGTGGGACTCTGACCCTGATGGCTGAATTAGCCCCCTCAGGTGAAGGGCTTGCTGCCAGGCCTGGATCGGTTCCCCATCCCCCAGGAAAAGAGCTCAAGCTCACAGGTATGAGGATTGGGTCCTCAAGATAAAGTGTGGTCTTTATGCCGCCTGCCTGAGAACACTGAAGTGTACAATGTCCACAGGGGAAAGCCATTAGAAAACATCCTATAAAAGGCTTGCACTTAAGACAATAAAGGAGCCTCTATTTTCCACCACTCTGAGTCCCTGTCTCTCTTTTAACTCACCCTCCTGCAGTCTCTGGATAGGCAACTCTCTCAGACCTGCTGGGGGGTGGCAGGGGTCCCCACATTTTCTCAGATCTGCCATGGGAGGCAGGGTTGCCCTAACTTGGCCCATCACAACTGGTGCCACAACGTGGGACCTACATAAGGCACAGAAGTAATAGACCCCCCACAATTGACATCCCAACCCAGGACCTAAGTAAGACATAGAAGCAATAGGCCCAACCTGGGGCCAAGGCACAGGGACGATAGGCCCAGGCATAGAAATGACGGGCAAAGGCACAGAAATGAGGCACAGGGACAACAGGCCCAGGTGAAGGGATGACAGGCCAAGTGAGGTGTCACACGAGCCCATGTAGGTTTCACCCAGGAGGTCCCCCTTTAGCCAAGCAGGATCCTAGGACAAGGTAAGGGGAAGGCTCAGATGAACCACACCCAGTATATTCGCTTTTTCCCAAGTGAGTAAGCAATGGTTACAGGACAACTGCAGATCAGGCAGCCTAAAGACACTTCTGAGAAAGTCCTCCTATGCATAATGAAGGAGAAAGGACTTACTGTCATGCAGACCCAGATAAAGGAGTTTCTGGATTTGCTAGAAATTGCAGGTCCAAGGTTACTGAGAAAGGGCATATTAGATCCTGAAAAGTAGAAAACAGTAGGGCCAGAGAATCTCCCAGTACATCACTTCCAGCTGTATAATGTTCTCAAGTTGTGTTGTGTTGAGCCAGATCATTATAGAGACATTCGGAGCTTTCATGCAGAGACTCAGGTAGAGGAAGAGGAGGAGGAAGAACAAGAGCAGGGGAGTATACAGGGAGGGAAGGGCTGTTACCCAATTAAGGTGCAGAGACCTATACAGCTGTGCAGCGCCCCCGCCCCTGTCTCCATGCCCCTTTTATCAGAGCATGCATACCCCTGCTAGGGACATAGTCCAGCAGAAAGAGCTCAGTACACCCTCCCCTCTTGAAAAAGCTATCCAGCAAGCTAAGCAGTGGGGAGAGGACTGCCAGGACTTAGGGCTGCAAACATTCCCTCTATTGGAGAGACCTGACCCTAATAATCCCAGACAAGGTCTCCGTGATTACAAGTCCCTTGCTATTAGGCTGCTTTGAGAAATTAAAAAGGCCTCTAGAGAATTTCGTTCAATTTCCATGTATGTTAGAACGCTTTTGGACCAAGTAGCCTATCCCATCCTACCCCCTCATGATTGGAGACAGGTGGCTGGAACCTGCCTGGAACCGGGGGAATATTTCATTTGGAGCTCTGAGTTCTTGAGCAGTGTAGGCAACAGGCTACTCTTAATGAGCAACAACACGTGCCTTTCAATTATGAACAGCTCTCAGGTACTGGCCCATATCAGGCAGTAGGTTGGCAGTTACATTATGATATAGGAAGATATCAGCAAATAGCTATATGTGCCATTAGGGCTTGGGCAGCACTCCCTGAAAAAGGAAGCAAGGGACAAACATTCACAAAGATAATTCGGGGCCCCAAGAAAAACATCCACAGCTTTTCTAGCCCGCCTAACACAGGCTATCATTAGGGCAGTTGAAGGATACACAGCTGATACTCTAACAAGGCAATCAGTGAGAGAAAACTAAACCAGGATTGCAGGAGAGCTCTTGCAGGTTGAGAAAGGGTATCACTATTGAAGACATAATTCAAAGGTGTGCTACTCAGACCTTGTATATAAATCTTCTTGGAGAAAAAGTGGGGGCAAAGAACCTTAGCACAGGACAGGAGAGATCCTGGAGGAAGGAAGATCGAAAATGCTTTCTTTGTGGGAAGGGAAAGACAAAAAGGAGCTCATTAGAACTAGGCCCTCCAGGCCTAACACCAAAAGGTTTTCATTGATCATCAGAATGTAGGGAACAGTAATGGGGATGGCTGCAGCCTTGAGCAACCCTCCAAGTTTACAGCAGCAATATATCCAACAACAATATCCAACAACAAAATCCAACCAGACATAACCATGTGGTAACTGTTCCTATTTTTACTGGTCAGGAAATCACAGTTACACTATTTGTGGCACTATTTAAGTTACACTATTTGTGGCACTTTCCAGACTTCTCAACCCACAAATACCAAAGACAACTTGGAAGATCAGTAGGAAAGGACTGTGGGACTGGGGGAGAGAAGAGACTGGTCCAGCCCCAGCTGCAGGGCAGAGAGGGGCTTGGTCAGACCCTAGCCCCAGGGTGGTAGAGGAGGCAGTGGTTGCTTCCACAGCTCTTAGCCCACAGATGGTGTGGGATCAAATGGCTGATCAGAGAGGAATTGCAGGGATCTCTTTGTTAGCACTGAGGCTGGATTCTCTTGCTTTGCCCTTGCTCCAATCGGGGTCACAGTCTTGGGTGGCAGTCCTAGGGTGAGGAGGAATGCTGGTTTAGTGGGGCTTGTGGTGGCAGCGGAGAGGGGATCCTCCTCACAGTTCCAAGGCAGAAAAGAGTGCTTGTGGTCACTCATAGATCAGATCACAGGCCAGGAGAGGAGTAAACACCTCTCCTTTGATCATACCACCTTAGAAGAACTGAAAATTTACAGGACCCTAGAAGTATCTCTGAAAACACCTATAGAAAACCCCTGAATTTGGCTACAATATTCCTAGGAGTTTTCCTTTGGGGATTTCTTTCAGGAGGCAATTGGTGGGTTCTTTCAATTTCTATTTTCCCCTCTGGTTCTAGAATATCAGGGTAGTTTTCTTTGATAATTTCTTGAAAGATGTTGTCTAGGCTCTTTTTTTGATCATGGCTTTCATATAGTCCAATAATTTTAAGTTATCTCTCCTGGATATATTTTCCAGGTCAGTGGTTTTTCCAATGAGATATTTCACATTGTCTTCTGTTTTCTTCTTTCCTCTTATAGCATTATATCTGATGGATGCTATCAGTGAAGGAGGCAAGCCAAGAGGGAAGAGCCAAAGACTTAGAATACATTCTTGAAGGGATAGTCTATTAACATCTGGAAAGAAAAGTGGTGATTACCAGCATGACCTTATCAAGAACAGCTCTGTCTGAGTAACTTCATTTTCTATTTTAGACAGAGTTACTAGACTGATAGAACAGAGCAATGCTAGATAAATAGTATATATCTGGATTTCAGTAAGACATTTGATAAAGTTTTGTGGACAAGATGTTGAAATGGCACCTAGATGATAGTATAGATGAGCTGGATGACTAGAACTGAAAAGTGGTAATTAATGGGTCAAACTGAGTTATTTTTGGTATGCCTTGGGTAACTATTCTTGTCATAATTCTATTCAAGGGATAGATGTCTTCCTTATCAAATTTGTAGATGACATGAAACTGGGAAGGATAATTAACAAAATGGATGATAGAATCCCTACTTTAAGGGAATGAATAAATGAAGATTTAACATATCATGTCTAAAATATTCTCACTGTCTGAAATATACCAAACCAAAATGGTGTATCATGGCATGCTGGAAAGAATGGTACCCTTGTCAGGGAACCTAGGTTTTAGTGGAGGCTATGCTACTAATTAGCTGTGTGACCTTGGATACATCACTTAACCATTCCAATGCTTTTTAAGGTCCCTCCAACTCTAAATCTATGATCTGATTATTTTTTAACCTATGACATCTTCCTTCTCCTTTCTGAGCTTCAGTTGTATTATCTATAAAATGAGAAAGTTGAGCTGGATGATTTCCAAGTTACTTTCCACCTCTAACATTTCATGGCTTTATGAAGGATATCTTTCTTCTTCTTCTTCTTCTTCTTCTTCTTCTTCTTCTTCTTCTTCTTCTTCTTCTTCTTCTTCTTCTTCTTCTTCTTCTTCTTCTTCTTCTTCTTCTTCTTCCTTCTTCCTTCTTTCTTCTTTCTTCTTCTTTCTTCTCCTCCTCCTCCTCCCCTTCCTTCCTTCCTTCCTTCCTTCCTTCCTTCCTTCCTTCCTTCCTTCCTTCCTTCCTTCCCCTTTCTTCTTCTTCCTTCATTCAAATAGAATTCACTCTCCTCTACTCTCCACCAACTCTTTCCTACTGGGTTGTTCCCCTTCTGCTAATATATATTCCCCATCTGTGAGACCATGAGGCCTCAGGTTAAATTCTCATAGGCAGGGAAAGAAAGCATGGTTTGTCAAAGCCTCTGAGGGAAATTTTTTTAAATTGGAAATCCCTGTCATTATAAATTATAAAAACATTTTCCTGAAACCATATAAAGGAAACAGAAATTAAGAGCACCAGGATTTGCTATCAAGATAGGAAAATAATTTTTTCCTAGTTGTTCTTTATTTCCAGCATCATCTTTCCTCAATTTTTTTTTAATAGAGACTAATGGCAGCAGCTACGTGGTGCAGTGAATAGAGAGCATCAGCCCTGGAGTCCGGAGGACCTGAGTTCAAATCCAGCCTCAGATACTTGACACTTAACTAGCTGTGTGACCTTGGGCAAGTCATTGAACCCCAACTGCCTTGCCTTCCCTCCTCAAAAAAAAAGAAAAAGAAAAATAGAGACTAATTAGCACAATATGATTAAGTAAAGGTTTAATTAATATCTTGCTGGACAACTTAGGTGTCTTAGTAAAGAGATTGTGTAAGGTTAAATTTGCTGATGTTAAGTGAAATCTATTGCCTAGAACTGAAACTCTGGGTTTATGCAAATTAGATTCATTCTAAAAGCTTCTCATAAATCAGTCTCTTTTTGATTCATATCCCCATCTAGTATTTCCCTTAAAACAGCAAAATTTGGTTCATTTTATTCCCTCCTAGGAAACCTCAGAATATAGTTTTTCTAGGTCTTAGCAGATAATGTAAAAGAATCTTCAACTCCCTGACAAATAAATACTCAGTTTGAAACATCAAATGTAAAATTTCATTTAATAGCTAATGCAAAACAGGAAGGGCTCACACTTTAACCCTTGAGCAGTCATAATCTCTCCTTTACTGTCCTGTGGTCCTCCATCTTCCCCAGGAACCCAGATTAATCTCTAGTCTTAAAGGACTACCTTAGGGTTGAGGCCATTCTGATAGGGGAAGGCACTCCGATGTTACCATCTTTGCCAGTCTGATGGCTGTGAGGTAGATCCTCAGAATTACTTTTACTTGCATTTCTCTAATGATTACTGTTTCACATGGTTGTTTTTATTTTGAGAGTTTCTTGTTCATATTCTTTGACTATTTATCTGTTGGGGAGAATGATTATTGTTCTTCTCTCTATTACTCTTCCTCCTGTATCTTAGATATTGGGCCTTTATTAGGCCCAAAGATCCCACCCCCACCCCAGTTAACTGTTTTTGATTTAATTTTAACTGTATTTTGTTTGTGTAAACATTTTTCAATTTTATGTAATCCAAATTGTTATTTTTCCTCCTTTCCTGATTGAATCTCCTGTTTGTCCAATAACTCTTCCCCCATAAATAATTCATGTAGATCGGCTTTTCCTTCTCTGTGTTCATTTAAGATATGCTTTTTTATACCTAAGTCATGTCAATTTTGAATTTATTGTGGCATATGATGTAAGCTGTCGGTCTAAACTTGATTTCTTACATATGACATTCCAATTTTCTCAGCATTTTTTTTGTAAATAATGAGTATTGGAATCTTTTGGTTTGTTGAACACTATTACTTTTATATAGAAGGCAATCGTGCAATAGAAGAAAAGGAAAATAAAGCAGAAAAATGAGACATTTGTGTCTAATCTGCCTACTAAATTCTGTATATGCTGACTCCTTAATTTAATAATAGTAGTTTACATTTATAGTTCATGTGGCATTTTATATCCATGTGAAGTTTAAGAATGGAGTTGGTCAGTCAAGAACAAGAGGTTGGCCAAATATGGGATAGGGCTTGCACATAATCATGAAATGTTTCCTATTTTAGTAATTGTTGTGTGTTCTCTATCATTCTTCTAGGTCTGTTTTGAATGGAGCCGGCACCCAAGTGGCACCAGTTTTTTGAGCTCAGGGTCGGTAGGAATAGTCTGAGTTTGTAGGTTGAGCACCATCTGGTGCACAGAAATGGTACTGCAACCTTTGAGAAAACCAGTGCAAGTGTATCAAATACCCTTTAACTGTTGGCCCGAGGGTACCGCCACCTGGTGGTCATCTTATATATCACATCCCCTGGTTTTTAGATTTATTTATTTCTTGAGTGACAGCCTTATTTTCTATGAGTTGTAGAAAGGGAGGACTAAGTCAGGTGTGGATTATTACTTCTGAAGCAACGCAAAGTGTCCACATAGCCAACACTATATGTCACAACTTTTCCCCATCTTCCCTTTCCAGTGTGGTACAGAGAAGAGATGTATCCTGGAGGGACCTGAGGAAAGGGTTACCACAGGAGCCCTAATGGTTACCCAAGAGGCCTACATAATCTCTCGTGGTCCTAGAAGAGAAAAAAAATCACATGGCTAAACTCTGAGAGTGCTTGAACCTCAGTCTTCTCGATAGAGGAAGGGTGATTTCCTGGACAACGTTATCCCAGAGTCCTGTCTTCTCAAAATGAAGAGACCTTTTCTGGGCAACGTCAGCCTTGGGATTCAAGAAACTACTGGTTGGAGAGTTTAGGCTTCCAGCCTTTTATGAAAAAGTGAGTTACTGGGCAGCATCTACCTGCTCAAGGGAAAAGAAGATGGCACATATACGGGACTGAAGTTGGGTAATCAAGAGAGGAGTCTGAGCCATGGAACTGAATCGATAATTTATGAAATTATGAAATGGGGGTAGACGGGCCCAGTTCTTTGAGTATTTTCTGGGAAAGACCACAACTGGCAATAGGAAACAGGGTGGCAATCACACTTTAATTAAGCACAGAGGGTACAGAGACAAGAGGCAAAAGGGGTGCCAAGGCAGATGGCATGGTGATAGGATGGAATAGTGAAGGGAGGCAGGCAGTGATGGGGAAGAGGAGAGGCATAGGTAATTACTTATGTGTGTGGTTTAGAGTTTGGGAACACTAAACACCCAAATGGAGGCAGAAGGGTATTCTGGAAGCAGGAGTTTGAGGTTTCATTTTTATGTTTTTTTTGGGGGGAAACAAACTAACTCTGACCTGTACCTCCTTGGGATTTGTTCACTAACATTACCTTTTTGATGTTCTGCTAGTTTGGAACTGTGGAATTCTGGGATTTACATATCACAGGGCCAGAATCCTAACAGCAATGCCTAGTGCCTTCTGCCGATTCAGTGCATTACCAGGATGTGAATTTTGGTTAATATATGACACAACTTGTAAATTATATTCCTTTGGTTTTTGCAAAGTACATGACTTCAAGCTTCCCCTTTGTAATCTTACTTCCTCCTATTGCCCCTTTATGCTAGCTACTTGTAGATTTAATATACTGACTAGAAGAAGAGGGGGTGGTCAGGGGGACCAGGACAAGTTGCAATTTTAACACAGGGACAAAAAGATCTGGGCTTTACTCCCATTCATATTATGAGTTATTTGGACACTAGAGGTCAGGTGGAAAGAAGGCTACCTCTTGCATCCCCAAATTTGTTTCCTTATGGGGAAGAGTCCAGCTCTCCTTATGAATTAGCATAAGGCTGGACGATTTATAGCTTTCTAGGATAGAATGGGAATCACCAGCTAGTTGGGTGAGGGTGTGTTCTGTGAGTGATACCTAGCTTATTTCTCTTCTGATGCAAATACAAAAGATAAGGTGATGTTCTAAATTTGAAAGACTTTAAGGCTCACTATGGGGAAGGGGGTGGAATAGGAGCCATTGGAAAGTGAAGTAAATTGCATTAATTATTTATGGGGTACAGTGATTCTTTTATGTATTTTCTGCATTTTCTGTGGAGTGGAATAAAGGTTATCCTGTATCCAACATGCATTATTATCTTAAATACTTAAACAGGATTTAGGGACCCTTTAACCTACATCTGTAAAGACTTAAACCACGGGACATACTTAAACTATATCCTGATATTTGCCAGAGGGATCTCTGGATGGGGACAATGCAATCTCCAGTGGTCCCCAAGATTGATCCTAATCCACTGACGTCTGGAGTTTGGATCTTAGTCTACTGATTACATCTTGGGCATGTGATGAGTTAGGATACTTGTCTAGGATTGTCTTTTGTTCTGTTTGCTTGTTTTCTCTACTTGTCCTAGAATGATATGAGACAAAAAAGTTCAGGAGGGATTCCTCAGTATGTACCTTATTTAATTTACATAACCCTAAGGTATAGATAATATGGGTATGGAGGGGTGATGATATGTAGCTATAATCCTCAGCTCATCTGAGAGGCAGAGGGACAAAGTATTTGGTGACTGCTCCTTGGTACAGAACTGAATTTTATTTTATAGTGTGAGAAATGCTTGTTTCTCTCCTGTATTTAATAAGTAAATATTGTATTGGGACTGAGGTTTTTTTCTCTTTTCTACTTTCTCATCCAGAAATCAACCAGTGTGAAAAATCTTTCTGAAAGACTTAGCCAGACCAAGATTTAATCAGAGAGTAAAAGAAATTCTAAACTTAGGCTAATGGGTGCATTCCTACTCATTGTGTTTCCTCCGGAAGGTGGGAGAAAGCATGGATTTACCCTTTTGTAAGACAGATGATATGGAAATTGATAAATCTCTTTGACTGCCATGGGCTGCTCAGTGTCCAGCACTTAGCTTGATTCCATGAATAAGAAATGACCGGGGCCATGTGGGTAGTTCAAGGATGAGCTCCATTTATTGATTCTTAGGATAGATAGAACAAATGAGACAGAGGAAGGGGACTCAAGTTTTCTAATCATTACCTTAGCGGGTTGTATTTGGGAAGTAACACACATTAGATAATTTGATAAGGATTTGTTATCTAGGAGACTAAAGTCTTAGGGTAATACCTTTGATCTAGGTCTCAGCTACCTACTAATGCAGCCGCAGTCACAAATGGATACAATTGAGAGCAAACTTCAAAGTCAAAGCTGCAATCCTCAAAAGGCATCGTGTTTAGAGCAGACCATCCAAAGATACCTGAGTGCTGAATCAAATATTTTGGCTCTGAACAACTAAAGTCTTGGGGCAGAGCCGGTTGGTTTCAGAACTCAAGCAACATCCTTAAAAGTGTAACCCATATCAAAAGAACTCAGGAGCTAACTTAGTAAAAAGTCACATCTCAAAGAGGTCTTTGATATTTGGGTCCACTAATATCAAGGTAATTATCTGAAGTCCTGGCTCAGGCCTCTTTGGCTCCCCACATTTGACCAAGATTTGGGTGATCCAAATCACCATACTGGGGCCCTCATTGTAATATAGCCCAGCCCCTCATTGTAATATTTGTTTTCTCATCATTAGCCAATCAGAGTTGATTGTCACTCTCAGGAACACTTACTTTTCCAAAAGTATATAAACTGTGAGCCCAACAACATGAGGGGTCTTTGGTCTAAGAGAGATGGCCCAATGACCATCCTTTTGTAAATAAACATGCTAGCATTATTAATAAAATGATTACATTGCCCAGAAACTATTTCTCACATACTTTTTAAATGCCACAATAGACTTATGGAGAAATGCAGTGCAGGATATTCCTCCTTCACTGCAAGTCTTTGAACTTGAAATCAAGAAGAATTTGGGAGGCTACAACGAAGGTTGGATCTGTGATTATCCTTGTCCACTGTGTTGGATTTATGGCAGTGCTGCAGTGTTGTATTAAGTGTAAGCCTCAGGAGCATTTTTAAAATACTTTATTTTATTGTGGGATGGTGGGAATAGACCAATGCATAGCAAAGTTTCTGATCCCGGGGAGAAATGTTCCCCAGATCCTAGGATTAGCATCATGCTATGCTGTTTACTAATGCAACTGTCACCTCTGAATTTTACTGTAATGTCTTCAGTGCTTTATAATCTAGTTGTGAGTTAACTGCATGCATTCATTTCCTTTTCATTGAAAGACAGTCTGAAAATAACGCTGATTTACCTAGCATCAAGAACACAAGAAAGACAGAGACACATCCCATACTGGAATGTATACTGGCATCGCATAGTGGAAGGGATACTAGATTTGGAGTCCCAGAACCTGGGAGCTTGAAATTTGTATGAACTTGGGCAAGAAATTCAACATCTTGTGACTTTAGTTTCCTCATCTATAAAATAATGGAATTGGGCTAAAAGATCTAATAAAATCCCTCCTACCCCCCAGCTCTAAATATAATATTGTATGATCCTTTGGGAAAGACCAGGGTTGGAATAAAATGGAATGTACAGTTTATGTTAGGGAAAAGTAATGATTCTGCATCTAATTACCTTTTATCTAATCCAATTAAATGGTTTTAATGATGTATTGTTCAGAGGCTTTTTGAAGGAAAGGCTAAGGATTGGGTGCCAAGTCAAGAAATTTTTTTTGGTAGACACATAGTTACCTCCAGAGAGACTAGGGAGTCTTAACTTTTTTTGTGTCATGGACCCTTTGGCTGTCTGGTGAAACTTACAGGCTTATTCATAAAATAATGTTTTTATACAAATAAAATGAAATTTATAAGATTATCAAAGAAGCTAATTATATTGAAATATAGTTAACAAAAAATAAAGTTATTTTAAAGCAGATGGGCTCCAGGTTAAGGACTCCTGCTTTAAAGCTGTGTCAGTACTCTGGTAGCCTATACAACCAATAGGTGATAAACCAGCTTCCCTGAGGATCTGTGATAGAGAGGAACAGGCAGTTTGGCTGATACCCAAAGCTCCCCCTGGTGGTAGTGCCACATTCCATAAGCACCAGTTTACAGACAAGGAAATAGCGTCTCTATGTGATTTGGTGACTTGCCCAAAGTTAGTAGCTGGTTTAGGTCTGTGCCAAGTCTTGTCCTCTTCCTACTATATCAGGCTGCTAGTCCTTCAACTTCTACATTCCACGTGAAGGGGCAGGGGAGGGCACTGCTTAAATGACCTCAAATTATTTCTGCATAAGTGGATGAAAGAGTTCAAAGCAAGTATTACCAACCCATTTTGGAGACATGAAGAATCAATGTGGTTCCCACTGGGCAGGATTCGGTTTTTGGCATTCACTTTTCTGGCAGACAAAGCTTGGAAATAAGGTTGGTTGTTTCAAACTGTGTCATGAGGACAGCCTTATTATGTCACAGATGATTATCCTCAAAGCCTTCCAGTGGTCCTAGGAGACCCAACATTAAGCTGCAGAGTGGCTCTCCCAGAGAGCTCTTACAAGGACATTTATCAACCTCACTGCTCTCATCTGGTAATACAAAGCCAACTCATTATTTGTGTTCTCAGCTTGGTTCCCTAGTGTATTGTATTGCCAACTTCTCCCCAGCCCCCCCCCCCTCTCCATTTTAGTTTTAAATCTTATTTTCCTATGAAGGCCTTACTATTTCTTGCTTATGTTCTTCTCTAATATCAGTCTTGGACCAGACATTCTGTGCTTTTATCTCCTATGGGCATAGCCAGCAATGGATTTTTTTTTTTTAAATATCTGGGCTATTTAAACATGACATTTCAGTGAGGCACATTTTCTCCCACAGATCTCAAGGGCTTAACCTAATTATCATAAAGGTACCATGTCTATGGTCTTGCAGGAAATTCTAGAACAAAAACTCTATATAAATACAAGCATAAATAATAGATTGTTATGAACAAGCATTGATCGGGCACCAAAATTGTCTTAGATGTTGCTCAGGATGCCTCAGTAATAAAGGGGTGCAGAACATAGTCAGCTGTAGAAGCTGGCCACAGCTTTCACTAGGTTCCCCAACTGACTAAAGCAGGACTTCTTTTCTCAGTTCTGGGGGTCCTCTGTTTTGAACCTTCTGTGGTGTTCTATTAGAACCCATCTATTCACCCAGGATCCCCACTCTAGAGCCGTAGCCAATAGCCATGGCAGCAAGGATGGGGCACAGAAGGAGTAATAATAACTAATGATAATCACCTTTGTCGACATTATCTTATTTGATCGTTCAAGTCCACTATCTCTCCCTAAGTCCTCAGTTTTCTCCAACCTTTTATTTTATTCTAGGTGGGTTTTTAGTATCTGTATCTTTACATAAAGTATTATTAGTCCTGTAATCAAATCAGAAGATTCTATCTGATGCTGGCCTTAAAAAATACTGACAGAAGCAGATTGTTGACTAGAGTTGGTCTTGGTGTCAAGAAAAACTTAGGTTCAAGGGCCTTCTCTGACACATGTTGACTAAATTATTCTCAGCAAGTCCAACAAAAATAACAAATTTTTAAACAATTTATTTTAAGTTCGGTAACCATAAACAAAAACAAACTAAAAAAAAAACCACCCTAACAAATAAACCCCAAAGAGATCACATATAAAATAATGGGTTGTTTTGTTTGGTTGTTATGGGAGGATGTGAGGAGAAATGGGTGAGTTATATTGGAGCTGGATATAAAACAATACTTCAATAATTCAAAGATCTTTGATTTCACTGGTCTGTATCTCTATCAACAAAGATTCCAACCTCTCTGTACTTTAGGAAGTGGTCTTTGAGAGTGCTGTGCTAAAAAACAAAAAGCAAAAATCTCCCAAACCATTACCCTGAGGCTGACAAAATAATTTGTCTTTTGAAAGCATATATTAATTTTTAACAAAATAGTAACACAATTGACCTATTTGTTTACATATGCTGTTTGGACATGGTTTTTCTTCTATCTTTTATTTATTTATTTGTCTTTTTGGAAGGGGGAAGGCAGGGCAGTTGGGGTTAAGTGACTTGTTCAAGGTCATACAGCTAGTAAGTGTTAGGTGTCTGAGGCTGAATTTGAACTCGGGTCTCCTGGCACCAGAGCTGTTGCTCAATTCACTGCTCTACCTAGCAGCCCCCATTATTTTTATTATCATTATCATTTTTACTTTTGGAGGCAATGGGGTTAAGTGACTTGTCCAGGATCACACAGTTAGTGTCTAAGGTTGGATTTGAATTTAGGTCCTCCTGACACCAGAACTGGTGCTCTAATCACTGTGCCACCTAGCTGCCATTATTATTATTATTATCACTATTATTATTATTATTATTGTTGTTGTTACTTTTGGAGACAATGGGGTTAAATGACTTGTTTAGGATCACACAGTTAGTGTCTGAGGTTGGATTTGAACTCAGGTCCTACTGAATCTAAGGCTCATACTCTGCTGTGCCACCTTGCTGCCTCCCTTCTGTGTCTTTAAAAAGGTAATTTGTTGCTATTACATACATAGTTCCAGTCAGTATTTTTATTGCTTTTTAAAATTATGAACATCACTTCATTTTTTTCTATTTCCTATTTCTTCATATTTTGAAGTTTCCTGTTTTTCTCAAGGGGAGGCCACCTGGAGTACACCTGAAGTTAGCTCTTATTCAGCAATTCCTGACATCCTGTTAAATCTACCTTCAAGCACCTGTGACTTTTTTTTTTTAAAGACTGTGTCTTCCAAGCTCGCTCAAGCTGGAAGTGTTGTTGAGTTACTTCAGTTGTGACCAATTCTTTGTGGCACCATTTGGGATTTTCTTGGCAAAGATACTGGAGTAGTTTACTATTTTCTTCTCCAAGCTGAATGTGTAGGGGCTATTTATGGGCCCAATGCTACCTCTGTTCTACCCAGAAGCATTAAATTGCTCTATTTCTGACCTGGACTGGTTCATCCTTTCTTAGGCAACCTAGTGGATGACAATATTGACGTTAGACTTAATGCAGACCCCTGATCGGTTTCACCTACTACAGCTCGGAACTCCCAAGCTTAAGAAATCCATCCACCAGTCTCAGACTCCTTGGAAATTATTCTTACAGGTGTATACTGTCCCACCAACTGACTTTGAGAGACTGTAAGCTGCTGGAGTTCTTGTAGAGAATAGTAGGACGGAGGATTCTTGATGAAAGTTTTTTTTAATAAACTTGACTATTTAAAACAATGATAATTTATAGGGCATAGTTTAGAAATAGTTGAAACATAATGTTTTTTGCTAATAGGTTTGAATACAGGATATAGAAGCAGCTAGGTAATGCAGTGGAGAGTTCTGGGACCGAAGTCAGGAAGACTCACTCATCTTCATAAGTTCAAATCTGGCCTCAGATACTTAGTAACTATATGATCCTGGGCAAGTCACTTAACTTTGTTTGCCTCAGAAGCCAGAGAAGGAAATGGAAAACCACTTCAATATCTTTGCCAAGAAAACCCTAAATGGAGTGATGAGAAGTCAGTCATGACTGAAAATGACTAAATAACAATTATATACAGGACAATAGGGTTTAGAATTAGGATGGACCTTAGAGATCATTGAATACAACACCCTCATTTTGCTGGTGAAGAAATTAGAGTCTGAGGTGAGAAGTAACTTGCTCAAGGCCACATGGATAAGCAGGATTAAACCAAGATCTTCTGATTTAAAACCCCATGCTCTTTCCACTGAACAGTGTGAGTGTGTATATGTGGTCTTTTTTTTTTTAAACTAAGCCTGTGATTTCATTGGTATAAGGAGCTCTTGGTGAAGAACTTCCTTTACTAATGCAGATTGGCATCTGCTCTGCAACTTATGTTAGTTAAATAGGGGCACTGAGAAGGTAAGTGACTTTTTCAGGGTCATACACAGCTAGTAGGTGGCAGCGGTAAGGACTTGAATCCAGATTTCCCTGGCCTTCCTTGAACTTTCTTTTTTTCAATATCTTGATGGTTGTATCTCTATATATGTTCAACGTATATATTATATATATATATATATATATATATATATATGTTAAATGTATAATCGGTTTCCTTTGTAATCCTAAATATTTTATATTATGCATTTAAAACCATTATAGGTTTCATTAGACTGCAAAAGGGGTCCTTATCACAAAAAAGGTTAAGAACACTTGTTTTAGCTAAAGTCCTTGGGAATCTCAGAAACAAAATGCTTACAGTGGCACCAATTTAGAGGTTCAGAGACAATGTCACATGTTCAAGGTCCCACAGGTAGCATGTGGAAGAGGCCTGAATTAAACCCAGGGCCTCTGACTCCAAATCTTACGCTCTCCCCACTGGGCTTCACTTCCTCTCTGTTACATGACTGCTACCTTCTGGAATAATTAGGTGTCTAAATGACATAGACCGGGGCGGCTAGGTGGCTCAGTGAGTAGAGCGCCAGCCCTGGAGTCAGAAGGACCTGAGTTCAGATCCAGCCTCAGACACTTAATGCACACAAACAAAAACCTAGCTGTGTGACCTTGGGCAAGTTACTTAACCCCAATTGCCCTCCAAAAAGAAAAAAAAGAAAAAAAATCTTAAAAAAATAAATTACATAGACCAACAAGACAAATCCCAAGAAAGCACTTCATAGAACAGTGGGAGGGAGAAAGTATAGAGCTGAGAATTTTATTGTTCAGTCATATCCAACTCTATATGACCTCATTGATTTTTGTCCAAATAAACCTTTTTTTTTGAAGCAATTGAATTAAGTGACTTGTTCAGGGTCACATAGTATCTGAGGTTAAATTGAACTCAGGTCCTCCTGACCCTGGGGCTGGTATTCAACCCACTGTGCCACCTAGCTGGTTTTCTCAGCAAAGATACTAGAGTGGCTTACCATCTCATTCTCTAGTGTGCCTCTGTTTTACAGATGAGCAGCTGAGGCAAATAAGGCTTATGTAACTTGCTGGATTTGAACTCAGATCTTCTGAACTTCGAGTCCTGCGCTCTATCCACCTCTTTGCCACCAAGTTGAGAATAACCATGTCCAAGACCTCAGTGTTTCTAGTAATCTTTGAGTTTCTTAAGTGTATCAATAGAAATATTAAACAGTTCAACTTCCAGTAAAATAAAGATACCTTTAGGCTTGATGAAAGAGAGATTAGAAATGAGAATATTTTAAAAATCTTTACTCCTTTGTTTAATTACACATGTCCCACTGAAGCATCTACCCAAGACCCTCCCCAGGCTTTCTGGATTTGCAGGATGCAGAATGAGAATTCACTTTCACAGGAGAGCAGAAGCTTTGCCAGAAAAAGGGATTTCATCTGCTAAATTCACCAGAACCAAGATCTGTCCTGTGACTTCCAGAGAAGAGTCAGTCAGGCAGAACAGAAAAGAATAATGCAATAAGAATCAGACATCTGGCTCTGCTACTATCTAGCTGTAAGACCTCAAGAAAGTCACTTCCCTTTTCTTGGTCTCAGTCTCCTGCCTGGACAATGATGATCTCTCACATTCCTTCCAGCTCCAAAAATCTAGGATTTTAGATTGAGGCAATGGGGTATAATAATAATTATTTCTACAATGCTTTAAGGTTTACAAAGTGCTTGCCTTGATATCAAGCCTGTGAATTAAGTAGTGCATATGTGAAGAAGAAAAAACACACAATGCTGACTAGTCAGTTCAATAAACATTTTTTAAGCACCTACTATTTGTCAGGCACTGTGCTAAACACTGGGGATACAAAGAAAGACAAAAGACAATCCCTGATCCCAAGGAACTCACTGTTAAATGGGGGAAATCCAGGTAGCAATCAATCAAGCAACCAGTAAGCATTTGTTTTGTTGTTGTTCAGTCGTTTTCAGTCATGTCCAACTCATCATGACCCCATTTGGGATTTTCTTGGCGACAATATTGGGGTGGTTTGCCATTTCCTTCTCCAGCTCATTTTACAGATGAGGAAATTGAGGCAAGCAGGGTTAGTGACTTGCCCAGGGTCACACTGATAGTAAGTGTCTGATGTCAGATTTGAACTCAGATAAGTCTCCCTGACTCCAGGCCCAAAACCCATTGCACTACCTCAAGTTGCCTCAAGTATTTATTAAGAACTTACTATGTGCTGGGGACTACATATTCCTTGGGAATACAGAGGAAGCCCCAAATCAAAAACAATCCATTTTCCCTGCCTTGTAGGAGTTCTCACTCTAATGCAAACTATACATCATTGAGTAAATCATTTAATAATTCTACTGAAAGTTATGCAGTCTTAGTTTCCAGACTTGCCTGTTAATCAGTGTTGAGGGAGGCTATGTTGGGAGAGGCATCACCCACCCAATTTATTTTACCTTCTCTTCAGAAGCAGCAGGTCATCTGCCACGTGTTAGCCAGTACCTACCAGCAATTGGGGAAGGAGCTGAGATGCAACGGCTGATATGGACCTATCCAGATTGTGTTTATCTCTTTATAAAAGTTATCCATAAAAGCTGACTTCATCTTGAATTTCTGATCTCTAGTGATCAACTCATCAACATTTTGCTACCTTGATGTATGTTTTTTTGGCGAGACAATTGGGGTTAAGTGACTTGCCCAAGGTCGCAAGCTAGTAAAACGTGTCAAGTGTCTGAGGCTAGATTTGAACTCAGTCCTCCTGACTCCAGGGCCAATGCTCTATTCACTGTACCACCTAGCCGCCCCAGGTGTACCTGGATGTATTTTTAAATAAACTCTTTTTAATTCTCTTTTTTTTCCCCTGAGCTTTGTCTCATTAATCATGTCAAAAGCCTGATCAAACATTCCTGGGTCTCAATTTTCTCATTTGCAAAGTGGGGCAATAATACTTCCTTTACTTACCTTTTCAGGTTGTTGTGAAGATCAGGTGGACAGCATGGTAGAGTGGAAAGAGCATTGACTTTGGAGTCAGAGGACCTGGATATGAATCTTGCCTCTAACCTGTTTGATTCCTGTGTGATGACGGACAAGTCATTTAATCTTAGCCCTCAGTTTCCTTATCCATAAAATGAGGTAAATTAGGGTAAGTGGCCTCTGAGGTTCCTTTTCTGCTCTTGACCTTGGATGGAATGATGTTAGGGCACATGTGTTCCTTCTGTAAATGGAAGGCTTTACCATTGTTTCTCAACACCTTCTGACATTTCTTTTTTTGTAGGTTTCCATACTGATCAGAAGCCCTTAGTCAAGCATTTTTACTTTGCTCCTGGGACCAAGGTTCAGACTCATTTCCAAGATTCATTATTCTTTTCATAAGGTTGTAAGAGTTGCAAGGTCTAAAAATGAGGCCATACTATTTCTCAGGCAAATTTTTCCAAGATGCTGCAGTCTTTTTTTTTTTAAAGCAACCTAGCCTGAGAGAGAGAGAGAGAGAGAGAGAGACAGAGAGAGAGAGAGACAGAGACAGAGACAGAGAGACAGAGACAGAGAGAGACAGAGAGACAGAGACAGAGACAGAGAGACAGAGACAGAGAGACAGAGAGAGACAGAGACAGAGACAGAGACAGAGAGACAGAGACACAGAGAGAGAGAGAGAGAGATTTTGTCTCCATTACCTAAGAAGTGTCAAGACAAGATTGAAATAGGAATACATTAAAACTGGCAGAATAAATTTTAAGGTTTCTTTTCTAGATAGAAGCAAAGTTTTGTCATGAAAAGGGTGACAGGCTTGGTGTAGCCTGGAACAAATGGTTCTTAATTTCCTTAATTTTAAATGAGGATGAAAATACTTGTACTACCTCCCTCATGGTGAATGTTGTGATGAAAGTGATTAAAACTCTATCCCGATGGGAATCATTAATGATTAGTATAAGGGGATTGAAAGGATAGGAGTGATATTTGGCTCTTGGGAATTCCAGGCTTTCCATTTACCCTGACAACCTTACTATCTAAAGGAAATAAAGAAATCTTTTCTAGTGGGCCCACATGGACCAGAAGTGAGGATTGAGAAATGCTCATTGGGTGTATGCACTAAGTCTAGCATTAATATAATAAGCTCCCATGATCTAGGTGAGAATGGGATCACCAAGGTGTCTAAACAGACATGGGGTGGATCAAAGTTTCTAGACTGATCAGTAGTGGAGTCAGACTGTGAGTAGTCTGTCAGGTTTGGAAAAAAAGGGAGAAAGAAAGAGGAAGAAGCAAAGAAAGAAAACCTGTCCTCAAAGTCCAAAGAATTTTGGAAGAGATTAGATTCCAATATCTATCCTCTACAACAACAATAGCTAGCATTTATATAGCACTTGTTATCTGCTAGGCCCTGTGCTAAGCGCTTTACGTATATTATCTTCTTGAATCCTGAGACAACAACGCTGAGAGGTAGGTGTTATTATTATCCTTACAGTTGAGAAAACTGAGACAGACAAAGCTTAAGTGACTTTGCCCAGGGTCACAAAGTTAGTGCTTATCTGAGGCCTTATTTGGACTCCAGGCTCAGTACTCTATCCACTGCTCTACCTTGCTGCCATATTTCTACAAGCATTGCATTACAGCACAGTTCAGAAAGGGAGAGTTTGGAGGAATTCATATTTACCAATCCAAAACTTCCTTTGACATGGCAAGGGGAAGGGGCATCTGAGAAAATTCCATGGAAGTCTGGCATTCTGAAAGGACAAAAACTCCAACATCCCTTGCAGTTAAGCAGTCTACAAGTCTTTTAAAGTTTAGTATCTTGGTCACCCTAACCCTAAATCTCACCTTTCAGGGGAAAAGTGTTGGATTTTGAGTCATAGGACTTGGGTTCAGATCCTGCCTTTTGTTTCCCCCATCAGAATATGAATTCCTTGAGAATACCTTTCTTTTTAGTCTCAGAGCTTAGCACAGGGCATGACATATAAGTGTTTAATAAATGCTTGTTGATTAACTGCTTGTTAACTGAATAACTGATTGCCTTGCTATGTACTATCTGTGTGACCCTGGGCAAGTCACTTAACCTCTCTGGTCTTCAGTTTCCTCATCTTTAAAATAAGGGGATTAGACCAGCTGGTACTTCTCCATTTCCTCTCCCCCTAACACATCATAGCTGTCACTTTAGGTGAAATTGCCTACCATGATTTCCCCACTCTCCTGGTAATTTATTTGCTTTTTCTTTGAATGCCACATCTCACCTTTTCTCCCTAGTAACTTCATTGGTGTTTCTGAATTTTAAAAATGGCATGCTACTCCCCAATAAAAATGGTTTCACCAGAGCACCTAAGCACCCCGCATTCTAAGTACTGTCTAAAGGAACAAAATAATTCACAATAGTTTTCATGCAGGTGTGAATGTGTTCCTTCCTGAGGGCCACAGCTGCTTTATTGATTCCATCAATAGGAAAAACAATCAGGTTAGTCAGGTTGGTTGGTATAGCCATAGTGTTGCTAATGAAATCAGTTATAGTCAGGAACAGTATGTTGTGTATCTTCCCCTCCAAAATCATCACAGTGGAGTGCTAGAGAAAATTCAATATTTTTCCCCTCTGTTGCTTATGAAACATTTTAATCCTATTCAGTTTCTTTCCTCCTGCTGTCACTGCTAGGTTATGTGTTTATCTCTCAAAAATAAGACATTTTCCATTTTATAGACAGTATGTTTATACTGGCAATGTGATGCCCATCACAAGGCTGATGTTTATAGATCTGAACCTTCAGGGATTCCACAAAGCAATTGCATTGTCAGTGTTCCCAGCTCATCCTTTCCATATAGATGAGTTCACAAGAAGCCTGTCACAAGGTCATTGGGGCCAGCTCATTTTCTAGCAGTTCCATCCTGGAAAGATTTGGGACCTGAGGGCAGTTGGAAACCAGGGAATTATACATTTTCTTCTATGTTATTAAAGACCTGCTGGTTTCTTCCATTTGTCCCTTCCTCCTTTCCCTCTGTTCTCCCCTCAAGCCCCATGGTCAGCTGACTTAGGATGCAGCCAGGAATAGTGGAAAGAGTTCTAGCTCCAGAGTCAGGAGAGACCTAAGCTTGAACCCCTACTCTGACACTTAGACCCTTATGACCACAGGCAAGTCACCTAACCTTTTTCAGCCTCAGTTTCCCCATTTATAAAATGAAGCTAATATCTGTACTTTAAACCTCACAGGGTTGTTTTGATTATCAAATGAGATAATATATGAAAACAGTTTCACAAATCTTAAAGTGCTAAATAAATGCCATTTGTTTGTTGTTGTTCATGTCAGTGACAGGCAGTACAGTGTAATGGATAGAAAACTGACTTCAGTGTCAAAAAGACCTGGAGTTTTCTTTCAAGTTTCACCTGAGACATAACCTTCATGACCCTGAGTAAATTACTTACCCTGAGAGTGGGGAGGGGAATAGTGACACTAGTCAGACAAGAAGTCTTGACAGGACATTGATACACACATATGTATATATGTGAATATAGATAGATATCTATATCTATCTGTCTGTCTGTCTATCTATCTATCTATCCATCCACCCATCCATTCATATCTATCTAAGGTAGCTCAAATAGTGTTCAAGGAGGGCTTTTTTTTTTTTTCTTTTACCACATATACATAACAAAATCAAGAATTAGGAAGGGAGTATTGAAGTAGAGGCCAATGCCTTGAAACATCTCCACTCAATAGTTTTTTGGTCATTTTCTACCTCTCCCCTTCTATTCATTTGGATACCAAGCTAGAGAGCTTCTTGGGAATGGGAGGGGGAACCAGGGACCCTCAATATCAGATATCCCTTGGGGGGTTGTTAAAAAGTCAGTCCTTGAAATGAATCTGAAGGGTTACAGGTGGCTCAGAATTAAATTGGAATTATTAAAACTTCTGCCCCTTCTGACCACTGCTCCCCCCCAAACTCTACCCTTCTATCAGGCCCCTTTCTCTTAACCCCTTTCCTTCTATTTCCACATGGGGAAAGACAGATTTTTATACCCAAATGAATGTGTATGTTATTCCCTCTTTGAGTCAATTCTCATGAAAGTAAGGTTTAAGCATTTCCTTCCATCCCCCTATCTTCCCCCCCACTGAAGAAGCTCTTTCATGCCTCCTGCATATGAGATTATTTACCCCAAGTCAACCTCTTTTTTCAAATCTCAATTTTATTTTATTTTTGAATATCAACCTGACAGTCAACTCACACCTCTGCTCTCTGTCTATGTATACTCCTTGTAACTCCCCTAATAATGATAAAGTTCTTAGGAGTTATACATATTTTCCCATATAGCAATATAAACAGTTTAATATTACAAGTCCCTTATAATTTCTCTTTCCTATTTACCTTTTTATGCTTCTCTTGAGTCCTGTGTTTGAAAGCCAAAATTTCTATTCAGCTCTGGTCTTTTCATTAGGATGCTTAAAAGTCCTCAATTTCATTAAACATCCAATTTCCTCCCTGAAGAATTGTACTAAGTTTTGCTGAGTAGGTGATTCTTGGTTGTAAGCCCAGCTCCTTTACTCTCCAGAATCTCTCTCTCTCTCATTCTCTCTCTCTCTTTCTCTCTCTCTCTCTCTCTCTCTGGAGGGCAATTGGGGTTAAGTGACTTGCCCAAGGTCACACAGCTAGTAGTTTTGTGTTAAGTGTCTGAGGCCGGATTTGAACTCAGGTCCTCCTGACTCCAGGGTCGGTGCTCTATTCACTGCGCCACCTAGCCGTCCCTACCCTCCAAAATATCATATTCCAAGCCCTCCATTCCTTTACTGGACACTGTTGAATACTGTGTTATCCTGACTGTAGCTCCACAATATTTTAATTGTTTCTTTCTGGCTGCTTGCAATATTTTCTCCTTGTCCTAGGAGCTCTAGAATTTAGCTATTATTCTTGGAAGTTTTCATTTTGAGATCTCTTTCAGGAGGTGACTGATGGATTCTTTGAATTTGCCTCTTACCTTGCCTTTTTGTATATCAAGGCAGTTTTCCTTGATAGTTTCTTGAAAGATAATTCTTAAGTGATCCAATAATTCATTTTTTTTGGAGTGCAGTTGGGGTTAAGTGACTTGCCCAAAGTCACACAGCTAGTAAGTGTGTCAAGTGTCTGAGATTGGATTTGAACTCAGGTCCTCCTGACTCCAGGGCTGGTGCTCTATTCATTGTGCCACTTAGCCACCCCCACCAATAATTCTTAAATTATCTCCCCTGGATCTCTATTTTTCCCCATTCTTTTGGTTTTGTTTTGTTGTTTCTTGATGTCTTGTGGAGTTATTAGCTTCTAATCGCCCAATTCTAATTTGTAAGTAATTATTTTCTTCTATGAGATTTTGTACCTCCTTTTCCATTTGGTCAATTCTGCTTTTTAAAGAATTTTTCTCTTCAGTGGATTTTTGTGCCTCTTTTGCCATTTAGACCATTCTATTATTTTAGGTATTATTTTCTCCAGCATTTTTTTGTGTGTGCCTCCTTTACCAAACTGTTGGTTCTTTTTTTCATGCTTTTCTGTCTCACTCTCATTTCTTTCCCCAATTTTTCCTCTACCTCTCTTATTTGATTTTCAAAATAATTTTTAGCTCTTCCAGAGCTTGAGATCAATTCATCTTTTTCTTTGGGGTTTTGCATATAGCTGCTTTTAAAAATTTCATTGTCTTTTTCTGAGTTTATGTTTTGATCTTTCCTGTCACCATAGTAACTTTTCATGTTCAGTTTTTTGTCATTGCTCATTTTTCCTACTTATTTCTTGACATTAAGCTTATATTAAAGTTGGACTCTGCTCCTGTAGTGGAGGGGGCACTATTCCAAGCTCCAGGTTTTTTGTATCAATGTTTTCAGAGAATTCTGGTGGTCTTTAAGTTTTTAGTTCTTCCAAGTTGGTATGATCTAAGGAGAGGTTTGTTTACCATTGTCCTGGCCTGTATTCTTGTCTATGAGTGACTGCAAGCATTCTTTTCTGCCATGGAACTGTGATCAAGGTCCCCATTCTTGCTAGTACTCCTCTTTGCTCTAAAATTGAACTTGGAACCACATATGGGCAATACAACAGACTCCTGCTCCCAGTGCCAGGAAAGAGTTCCCTGTAATCTCCATCTGACCAGTTGTCCAACTCTCTTACTGGAAACTACAGTCACCACTGCCAATTCAATCACACCAAGACCTGCTGCTGGATTGCCAGGCTTGGTGTTCACTGGACTGTGTTCTATTCTCTCCCCAGTGTGGGAGATCTTTTCTGCTAACCTTCCAAGTTGTCTTGGGCTGAAAAATTGTTTCACCCTATCCTTTTGTTGGTTCTGCCACTTCAGAATTCTTTCTGAAGCACTATTTTAATGTTGTTTGGAGGTGAATTTGGGAGAGCTAAGGTGAATTCCTACCTTTACTCCACCACATTTAGATTCTACATCAGAGGGGCTCTGGGACAGGAATGTCGCTCATGGTGAGCAGGAAGGAGTAAGGTTCAAAGATAAAGCAAATGCCTGAATGTACTATTTACTATTTAGCTAATTGACTATTCTGTGTTCCAAAAGAATTTGGGGCTTGGAAGTGAAGACTCTCCTTCTGGGAAAGAAGAAAAAGTTGTATGGGTAAGGCTCTGAGAACAGAAAGATCTCTCTTATAGTAGAGAAAGGAGCTGAGAGTTTTTCCCTACTCTGATACTAGATATGGAAAGAGTCTGACTCCCTAAAATTGCTGATGCCTATGTCTCCAGGCTCCAAAATAAAAGAAATATGAGAGCTCATTGTTTTTCTTAGGGGAAAGAAATAGCACCTTAGCAGAAGATTATATATGAAGCCAGAAATGGGAAGTAGAGAGAAAGAGCCACAATAATAACAGCAAGCATTTTACATAGTGGTTTAAGGTTTCCAAAGCACCTTAGACATGTTTATTTATTTTTTATTTTTTTGGAACCTCCTAACAATTCTGTGAGGTAATTGCTATTATAATACCCACTTTTGAGAAAAGTTAAGAGACTTGCCCAGGGTCACACAGCTAGTAAGTGTTTGAGGCAGGATTTGAACTTAAGTCCTCTTTAACTTCAAGGTCAGACTACTGGTTACTATATTACCTAACTGGCACAACTACGTGTCCAATGTAGCAACTCCTTAAAATGACCAGACCAAGAACCTGCCCTAGAAAGACTGCAAATCACAAAAAACCAATGGACATCAGGCACACAAGGACTAATACAATATTCTCACCAGAAGATATTAGTGATAACAGGGTCAGAGATGTGTTACCCCTCCATGAATGTGTTTTCTATTGTGTGTCCTGGGCACTTGTGTTCTCTTTATTTGTGCTACGTGTTTCCTTCTAGGCATGTACCCTGGTCAAATATATTCCACCCATATCTGATCCCTATGTGTAATTTCTCTTTTTCTTACTAATGCTATTACATTTGTGGGAAAGTATATAGGTTTATAGGGCAGATATTTTATTGAAATTTCTCTTACTATGTTTAATTAATTTCATTAATGCTTTTATTTTGAACTAATTTTATCTGACTGCCTAGTAAAAGTAAATACATTGGTTGGGTGTTCTTTAGTCAGGGTTTTGAGTAGATATAGAACCAAAGAGCACCTTCAACCTTGGTAGATTTTTTGAGAGCCTCACATAGCAGGGAATCTCCAGTTCCCACATCTACTTACACATTGCATCCTGCTGGTAGAATGTAACCTCCGTAAGAGGTAAAATTAAGTTTTGTTTTATCTTTGTATCTCCAGAGCAAAGAGCAGTGCTTTGCACACAGCAAGTTCTAAATAAATGCTTGCTGAATTAGATTGGACTAGGTTGGATAGAGAACCTAGAGGGTTTTCTTCTCTGAGAGACTGTATGGAGGGTGTGTTGATGCAGTGGATCATGGAAGATCAAAGCAGAGGAACAGCAGGAAGAAAGTGAGAGAGAAAACAAGAGGGGCAGTGGCATCCTCATCCACTCTTCCTTTCAGGTCCTAAATGTCAGGCATTGGGTAAAGACAGAACTGATAGGGGATGCTGGTCAGAGAAGCCTTCACATATGCAGTTCTAAGGAACTGAGGATTTACGTAGATTTTGATGACCTTGTTCAAAGGTTTCCCTTGGGGCTTCTTTTATTAAAACTATCTTTTATAGTACTGTAAACTAGGTCTTAATATTTTAGGAAGTGCCTTGGTATAGGGTGTGTTCAAGGAAGACTAGTACCTCTGGTATGAGGGCTACAGCCCTTTACAGGGCTGCTTTCCACCTTTGGTGCTCACCTGTTCCTCCTAATTCTCACATATGGCTCTAAGAAACTATAGCATGTACAGAGGCTGCACCCTGGTAAACCATTTTGGCAGACAGGCTAAATCAAGTTGAGGGTAACCACAGCATCTCAAACCCATTGGTGAGTTAGGGAGATTTCCACCCTTAGTATGTGAAGATTTCCCCTGGTGGAATGGGCAGATGAGAACAGTTTGTTCCACTGGCCATGTAGGCAGCTAAAGCAGGCACCATGGAGCGCTTAGAGCTTGGTCAGACCTCAAAAATGCTAAGATCATCAACTGCATCTCTACCCATCACCAATCATCTTGACTCTGAACTGCTCACCTCCCAGTGTGAGGAATGGGCTAGAGAATGTGCCCTAAAAATTGTCTGCTTACCCAACCCTGACCTGATTATTTCTGTAGGCAGGGATGCCACCCTGAGGTCAAAACACAAAAGAATGTACAAAAACGTCTGCAAAGACGATCCATTCACTGTCAGTACTTGGGATGTGCACACACTATAGACAACATGAAATCCAGCAGACCTGAAAGATGAACAGTTCTTGTTGCAAGAGAACTCATCAGGTATTACATCCAAATAGCAACCCTGGATGAAATAAGGCTGGTAATGAAGTCCAGATTACTGAAGTTGGAGCTGGATACACACAATGAAGGACAATGCCATGAAACTGGTGTAGATTTTGCCCTCAAAACGAATATAGTTAGGGGTGGCTAGGTGGCACAGTGAGTAAGAGCGCCAGCCCTGGAGTCAGAAGGACCCGGGATGATTCTGGCCTCAAATACTTAACACCCACACAAAAATAACTAGCCATATAACTAACCTTGGGCAGGTTACTTAACCCCAATTGCTTAAAAAAAAAAAAAAAACTAATATAGTCAAGAAGGTTGTATGTCTACCAAAAGGAGTGAATGACAAGGTCATGACAATGTGATTGCCACTTTCAGGAAAAGATCACCCCACTATCATCAGTGCCTATGTTCCCACCATGATGAACACTGATGAAGTTAAGAAAAAATGTATGTAGACCTGGAGACCCTTATCATCAATGTGCCAAAAGAGGACAAGCGTAGGTGACTTTAGAGCAGTATCAGATTTGGCAAGGAATCCTAGGGAGGAATGGAGTTGGCAACAGCAACAGCAATGGTCACTTACTACTGAAGACTTGTGCATCTCATGACCTTCTCATCACCATCATTATCTTTTGTTTTCCTAAACACAATAAAACAAACATAGCTAGTTATTCTGGAACTAATCTGTTTGTTATTATGTTAATTGTTCCCATCTTTTTCTCAAATTCAATAGATATTTCTTTAATCATGCACAAATTACCATGAGAATCTCAGATGCTATTTCAAGTCAATAGAATAAATTTGTCAGAGGGAGAAGTATCATATCACCTAAAGGACCCCATCCCACTTCTGAGCGTTTCAATGTAGCACAGACCACCTTTCAGGAAGCTGTTTTATGTATCTGCTTCATAAAGTCATTACATTTTGACTACTGATCTGTTTTTGAGAGTTATATTTTGTAGCAATACTTTTTATAATAGCAAAGAATTGGAAACATATTGATGAGATATCAGAAGAACAGTTAGACAGTAATAAAGATTTTTACTCCCCCCTCAAAAAATGACAGAACTGACCCATGATCTATCTTAACCAAATAAGAGAGAGAACAAGATAGAAGGCTCTCTTTTTTGAATAGTGTGTTTGAATACATACGATGACTTCACAGGATTCATTATTTGGGACCTAGCTGTAGTTTACAAATCATGAGAAAGGTATCAAATTGTGAACAATTATTTCCTTCTTTTAATATTGTTCTATAGTTATGATCTGAGAGGGTACCTTACTTTGGTTAATAAATAAGCAGTTATGTGGCATAGTGGGTAGGGGGCTAGTCCTGGAGGCAGGAAGACTCATCTTCCTGTGTTCAAATTCAACCTCAGACACCAGTGGGTGACCCTGGGCAAGTCACTTCACCCTGTTTGTCTCAGTTCCTCATTGGTAAGATGAGCTGGAGAAGGAAATGGGAAACCACTCCAGTATCTTTGCTGAGAAAACTCCAGATAGAGTCACAAAGAGTCAGATGAGACTGAAAAAACTAAACAACGTAAGATGGAGTGGACAGTCTCTGTCATATCTTCTTCCAACATGAGAGAGCTGATTTTGACATCATGTGTAATGATGGTTATCAATCTAGGTCATCACTTTAGTAAACATTCTTTACCCTGGCTATTCCTGGTCTCAGTCAAGTTGGCCTTGTGGAAAGAGAACTGAATTTAGAGTCAGAGGTCCTATGCTTAAATACTTGGTCTACCACTTACCAGTTGTCTGGGTCATCTTCTTTGAAACCTTAGTTTCCTAATTTTAAACATTAGGTTAATAATAATTGTATTATATCACAGAGTCATTGTGAAGATCATGTGATCATAGATGT